>JAYJMJ010079023.1:0-19527 GCA_036873875.1 Laminaria ephemera | reverse complement strand
GGGGGGGTGGGGCGTCTTGCCCAAGAGACTGAAGCCTGGGTTTGGCCATCATCGTCCTGACGTATGCATGCCTTCCTGTGGCATTAGGTAGCTAGCGTAAGGCCGCCCGGACGCCTTTGCGTTGCTGTGTTTCCCCCTCAGTGCCTTTTTTATACACTTGACGCCTTCTATGTGCTCATTGACGTCTAGGTCAGTTCAAGGATCTGCTATTATGTGGTTTCTCCTTTCCGTTCTTTCTTTTCTTTTCTTTTCTTTTCTTTTTTTCTTATTTTCTCTTTTCTTTCCTTCTTTGCGTTCTTTCTTTTTCAATTGCATCGGATCATTCGTACACATGCGTATTGATAGCGCCGGCTGGTCGATTGGCTGATATTTTTCGCAACACCCCCCTGCTGGCAAGCACACGTATGAATTCACCTGCTACGTGTAATACGTGTTTGCCTTTTGTTCTACGAGTATGTGCTTATTTGTTTCGGACGCGTGCTGTGTTCTTTCGTAGCGCTGTGTGGTTTGCCTTTACCTCGCTACGCCCCCCCTGCTGGCGAGTCTACGTAGCTTCCTACGTACGTATTAGCTTCTTGCTTCGGTTTCTGTTATTTTCTCTGGTTTCTCTTCCTGTCTTCCTTCCTTTATTTTTTACTTATATTTTTCTCCTCGGAGTTGTACATTATTTGGTTTCCTTGGTTGCATGCGGTGCAGTCGGTTTCAGTTGCGAGTCTTGAAACGTATGTACCAGTATGGGCCTGATAAGTACGTACGCTGACTTCCGATTTCACTTTTATTTAATTTTCTGGCCGATGTACGACTGGCGTCAGCTATGAGTTATACGCGTACCACTTTTGGTGTGTTTTATTTTTTTCCTGGGGTATTCTTCCACTCCAGAGCGACTGGAGCCTGTCCTGTGACCACGGACTTGATTATGAGAGTTAATGTGAGAACAACAACAGCAACATACATCACTACCACACCTGCCGCGTCGGAGCTATTGACGGATCTCATCATACGGTCGAAGACGCCTATCCAAACTTCGTTCCCAGGCCTTCCATTCCACGGGACCCAGGGAGATATACTCGTTTAGGCCGACACGGAACAATTCTAGTCAAAACTATGGTCAGGGTAGCATTTGACACAGTGCCCTACCGATACCAAATTGAAGGTGCATACCATAGGGCTACTGGAATGGTAACAACATTCCAAACCTTTTCGATAGCATGTCGTAGTCCCCTGCTAGGTTGCTCACAGATACCGAAACACAAACTCGTGGATACATAACCTACAAAAAACGATTTTCTGGTATTTTATGGACACTGACCTTGTGCACACCGCGGTATCGAGTGATCTGCACCACGGCAACCGCGGGTAACTCGAAACAGATTGACATGAACCAACCACTCGCTTTGAGTTAGTCCCCGCTGGTCGTCGTTTGATGAGGAGCCTACTGTACTGTGATGCTAGATCTGACCACCACCTAAGGTGTATCCCCGTTCAATCTTCTTACAGGATTGCGTTCGATGTCGTCGCGATGATGATGGTCGCGCTGGCTATCTCCTTCACGTCTGGAGCCGAATCAGCCCTCTGTCTGTCGAGTACCGTTGCCATCAACATTACTTCAGCAGCCGATGTAAACAATGTTATCGACGTACTAGACTGCACGGGCGAAGGAGCGTTTGATATCACATGGTCCTCGAGCATGACCATTGTTCAGACGATCGAGGTGTCGAATGAGAAGGAGGTGACTATCACTGGGGTCGGTTTCCCTAGCATCCATGGCGCGCTAGCCGACGATAACGGCGCACGCGCTATCGGCGATGCTGAAGTTGGAAGCGGCGCTGGAATATTCTCCGTGTCTAATGGCTCTACGCTCCGTCTCAACAACTTGGTGCTCGAGGGCGGGATTGCAGAACAAGGGGGGGCGGTCAGCTTGTCGTCCAGCTCCCTATTTGTGTTGGGTTGTGCCTTCGCAAACAACAACGCTGCAAACGGAGGTGAGACAAGCGGTTTGAGATACAAAGGTCACGGGCAGAGTCCGATTAAGGTATATAAAATGTGTAAATGCCTAGGCGCTACGTTCCCAACGAACCCACAGCTGGAACATATCGTTAAAAAATATATATCGTTGATTGCATACATTTGCAAAAACGTGAATGTCCTAAAGTATTGTAACACCGAACGACTACAATACGAAAAACGACCACCATAAAACACCACGCATCCGTGCGTCAGAAACGGTCCCCCCTCGTTATTCTCGATATAGACGGTAACAATGAAAATAAATAACATGCCAAATGACCATACCTGGTACGGTACAAGACACCTCACAAGAAACCGAAATACTATCCCAGGCTTGGTTACATATTTCGGAGAGAGTGCGTTCTACACTAACTTCAGTATAACGACTCCCGGACTTCTTATTTTCACGTAAACCCTAGCCTGCCGTTCTTCTGACCCTGCGTAATATGATATGACCTGTACTGTGTGCAAACAACGTTGGTGCTTTGAACGTAACTGGAACACAAGCTGTGACGTTGTCGGAGGCGGCCTGTGTGACCAGAAACGATTGGCCGGTGAGTTGTTCGCCATTTCGCCCACCTGAGCTCAACGCAACCATATCCTTGTCCAGTAGCAACATGGTAGTTTGTACCTAAGGAATTTTATTTTTTGGAACGTGCCTCCCTTCGTTACATGTATTGCGAAGCTTGTCCTGCTTTCGTTCATGCCTGACGGCAAGGATGACGCGTGTCAAAATTCTGCCTCTGCAGTTCTTATCACAGAAGCAGAGCTTCGAGACGTATCATTATTGTTCACTCGGTGCCATCACTGCGTCATATCTTTTCACAGCGACAGAGCCTCGGTACGTATTGTCCCTTCATGTTCACATTTCAAGACCGCCGGTGTTGATGTGGTCTCAATGATTACTTCGTTTATTTACGGCCTCTTCCGATGTCTCCTCATCATGTTTTCGTGACTCGTTACACTCACTACCGACCCCCTTGTGCCTACAACCAGGTGCCATATATGCCTCCTCCTCGGCAATCTACATATCCGGCAACTCCTCGTTTGATGACAACTCAGCTCGATTCGGAGGTACGATCAGGCCCTCGAAATGTTAATCATCGAGCAGTGCTACCGTACAGGACATCTATCCACAATACGAAACAGGATTGCTGGCTCAGGCTTGATTTCATATTTGAGAAGGGGTGCGCTCTGCACTAACTTCAGCATAACGGCTCCATCATTTTTAATTTTCCTGTTAATCTCCGGCTGTCTTTTAGACTTACGTTTCACGTAGTAGATGTCTTGCACTGAATATTAGGAGATCAAACAGGTGACGCGACGTGCCTGGTGGATGGATGTGTGCATTGCCGTTAAGGTCCCGCACCATGGGCACACACGTATAGGTGGCACACAATAGCAAATCTCGTGTATGTTCCGCAACTAGCGTAAAACCCTTGCTCGGAAGGAAACGGTTACTTCACACTTGTCCGGTGGGGTACCTTCCAAATCCTCCCATGAATGAGGGAAATAATGTAGTCCTTGTTATCGAGGTTGATGATAATATCCATAATACGAAACAGGATTCCTGGCTCAGGCTTGGTTTCATATTTGAGAAGGGGTGCGCTCTGCACTAACTTTAGCATAACGGCTCCATAATTTCTAATTTTCCTGTGAATCTCCGGCTGTCCTTTGAATTTACGTTTTTCTTAGTAGATGTCTTGCACCGAATATTAGGAGATCAAACAGGTGACGCGACGTGCCTGACTGGTGGATGTGTGCATTGCCGTTAGGGTCCCGCACCATGGGCACACACGTATAGGTGGCACACAATAGCAAATCTCGTGTGTGTTCCGGAACTAGAGTAAAACCCTTGCTCGGAAGGAAAGGGTTCCTTCACACTTGACCGGTGGGGTACCTTCCAAATCCTCCCATGAATGAGGGAAATAATGTAATCCTTGTTATCGAGGTTGATGAGAATGTCCAACACGTATGGTGAGGGTGCGATTCCATTAGGTACGAGCAAGGGGGAATGCTTTATCGTTCTAGGTTTGCTCACTGTTACGAAATTCACACGATAGCTCCGCTGGGGTCTGCCAAATTACTTGATTCAAGGAAAGCAACGAACGGTCCCGGAGTAGACCGTGTGGGAAACTCGATACATGCTGTGAATCGATTTGGCGTGTTTGTTTTTGTGGAGAGTCTAATGCAATCTCAAGAACCAGAGCAAGTAATAGAATTACGTTTCCCGCTCAAGGCCCACTTCGGAAGCTCGTTGTCATGCGCGCATGAATCATCCCCACCCGCCCTAGTGTTCGCACACAACATTGGGTATACATACGTTGGTTAGGGTACAGTTCAGTATGTGACAAATCTAGCGTCGAGGTAGTACACAAGCCGTCACCACTCTACGTATGTTAGGATAACCTACCAAATAGTGTTCATGTGATCAGGTGCCCTGTACGCTTCTACAAGTTCCTCCATCGACGTGAACGGCAGCATGAGGTTGGCGAACAACCTTGCAACGAGCGATGGTGGTGAGAACAAAGAAAATAAGAAGTATTGCCCCTTTTCTATTGTCGCTTGTCGTACGCCATCGTCGTTTGGTTCACAACCACGGTGCGACAGGTGAAGATTTTCTCACGTCCGTTCATTCTCCACAACACTGGCCAAGCATGGTGATTATCCACACCAGTAAAAGTCATTTTGGAAGAAGAGCCTAATCAGAATGTTTCGTACTCGTTAAGAAGGCAGTACCGTCGGGCTGTCGTTGTGCCGAAGCACGCTTGTACTGTCAGCAAAACCGGTACTCTCTGCGCTTCATGTGAGAACAAATGCCACTGCTGTCCGGTGGTCGCCTAGAACCTGCATATTCGAGTGATGCCGACTTTTGATTTCCAGCACGCAAATGAGCTTGAGACAGTGCCCTCCATGTGTGCCGATTCCTCGGGGGCATGACATTCCTCCATAAATATTTGCAATATATTAACCACATGAATCGCACGCGTATTGAAAACCTTTTGTCAAATCGAAAGCTTCGTCGGGAACGTGCCTATTAACGCCACGCACACAATGCCATCCATACGCCAAGCCGCTCTCGGTAGCTTTGATTTCCGGCAAATTATATCTTACCCGTCTGTGCTTAGTCGGGGTTACAGAGTCTTGCACCTGCCACCGTCTGCATTACCTGTTAAGTGGACTGAAGATGTTTTTGACTAACGTTACATTCTCGCAGGTGCTGTATACCTGTCTGAGAGTTCCTCTTTTGCAGTGGATGGCAGTATCGCATATCTCGCGAACACCGCCGACGGTTTTGGAGGTAAGAGTTGTCTCGAAATAAACAAGCTACAGAGAGAATCCTCATATTGATGGGGTATCACAAACGTCAGCAACGCTCTACCAGCACAAATAAGATGGTTTGTCGGTTTGCCGTAGTGCGTAAATATACTTCGGAAACGACGACGAACCGAGGCATCGACATCAGAACAGTATTATGCATGGTTCCCATGAACTCAGTTTGTTGTTGTCGGAAGCCGGCCTCTTTTACTTCGGGTAACAATAAGGTGTCTGGCATCGGCAGACTTGACGGTGGATCCTGTCGCAATTGTTAGTGATAGATGTAGCTTCACGCTGGTAGTGATCGCTTAGGGTGGTCGCAGCTACGCACAACGTTCCGCGTCCGTATCGACAATTGAGCCAGTCGAAGCCGGAACGTCAGCGCTTGATAGGCCGTACGGCAGGCCTATCCCGGTAGCCTTGTGTCTGAATGTGAAAGGTATCATTCGAAGTACAAGCAGGTACAGTAGACGTGCATGGGCTGCGGGCTTCGACGTTAATGCGTCTGTGTGCAGAGGGACCTAATTGGTGCGGAAAAACTTATCAAGTACAATTCCCTTCGTACACGCAGCCGCCATGCTTGCGTAGTTTAGTATACATCACCAGTAATGCCAGCGCGTCCGTTGTCAAACACGTAGCACTGAAACTCGACCTACAAATCCCCTCGAATTGCGTTGTTGAAATATCGGGCTTACTCTCACAAAAGCTCGCCCTCCAGCTGTTCATCCCGTAGGCTTTGGTTCATTGTTTTTCGGACACACGTACAAAATTCATATACATCCCAGAGGCACGCGGCACCGAATCGTGATAAACTATGCATGTATCGTGCCCGTGAGCTCGAAGCAGTCGTCTTCAAATAAATATGTACGCATGTTCTGGGTCAAACGGTTCGGGGTGATGGCATGCACTGCCAGCGTTAGCGGTTGATGTCACTTGCATTTTGGTATATAAATGTACTCGAACGTCGGTACGTGTTGTGTCTCGGTTTGGCGGGGGGCTTTAGACGTTAACGAGAGCAGGTGGTCAAATTATTTATCGTTTGAAGTCAATTTTGGCATCAGTCTGCCCTGCGTACGTAGATTGTCGGCACCCATCTGATTACTACGCGACATTATTGTATTGGTAATACATTTGTCGATTTGCATAGTGTAGCAGATATTGGGAATCTAGCGTCGAAGTAGCTCACAATCCGTTGTCGCGCGATGTTTGATGCCCATAAAAATACTTACGAGAGTCGTTCCCTGCCTTCAGGTGCCCTGTACGCTTCTGATAGTTCTTCTATCGACGTCGACGGCAACGCCACGTTCGCCAACAACTTAGCAAAGTACGACGGAGGTGAGAAGAATGCCAATATACATGTGGTTTTGAATATATGTTTTCATCGTTTTGTATACGACGTGAGAAGCGTCTTCAGAGATATCGCGTGTTGCATATCTAGCCTCGGAGTAGCTCACAATCCGTTGTCGCGCAACGTTTGATGGCCATAAAAATACTTACGAGAGTCGTTCCCTGCCTTCAGGTGCCCTATACGTTTCTAATAGTTCTTCTATCGACGTCGATGGCAACGCCACTATCGCCAACAACTTAGGAAAGTACAACGGTGGTGAGAAGAGTGCCAAGATACATGGCGTCTTGTATACGGCTTGAGAAGCGTCTTCAGAGATATAGCGTGTTGCATGTTTTGCTTTTGTCGTTTGAAAACACCAAACTTTTAAGGGAGCAAATATCCATGATACGACGAGGACGTTATTCGAATAGCTCATCTCCCGCAAACCTAACCCGTGTGGGTAACCAGGGTCCGAATCCCGCTAGGCTAGAGGAATAGAAAAATATATGCATATTTCGAAGTATGCGACAAAGACATGTTTTCAAATTTGCTGTCTTTTCTCCGGCGACCGAAGGTCGTTTCTCGTGCTTTCGGCTACGGGGCACGCAAGCGGCCCGCCGGCAGATTACAACGCAATCTCGGTCTCGGCTGAGCACTATGGCACATGCTGTGGGCATCCCATATCTAGCGAGCTGACTGTTTTTCAAGGGATTGCGTTCCGCCTTGCCGAGCTGCGCAGGCTCATGGAAACCCTCAGTTTCTGCTCATATGTATTTGCTTCGCTGCTCTGTTGCTGTGTCACACCCTCGAAGATCTGTACTTGTGGCAGCCACGATGAAACAGTGATCACGCTGCATGTTCTTCTACTTTGTGACAGCCACGAGCGGTTCTTCTGTTCGTGCATAGGTGTGTGCTTATTTGTGTGCCGTCCTAGGGACACCATTAAGAGTGGTGCAGTTGATACTTCAAAGGCAGCCTCTCAGCTGCTCCACCACAAAACCAGTCCGCAGCAACTCTACAACAGCAGCGGGACTACAGCAGCTGCGCCTCAAGCCTTTGATCTTGTGACATTCAAGGTTCCTGTGCGTGTGGTTCTCAGCAGGAGATCTAATCACGACTACTTTTTCCCGTTCAACACGAAGAGAAGATCAAACGCACACCGACGAACGTCAATCTGTGATGGAACGTCTGTGTTCCCCATTTTCAACTTGCCATACGCCCGGGATTTCAAGGCAACCACACCCCCAAGGAGAGCCTTGTATACGCTAAAATACGCATTGTGCATGACACCAGCAGCTGTAGTCTGCTGCACAGAAGCACGCCTGAACCCGGCAAGAAACACCGGTGCTCGCTGCACGCATTTTATATGGATGTTATGTTACTATCCGAACACCTGTAAGCAGCTCCAAATTCAAACTACTGTATGTGTTTGCATTTCCGGCACGAACACGACTTTGAAACGATATCGCTCATTAACGGGCTCGAACAAAGAGCAGTCTGCTGCCAGGCGCGCATGCGCGACCATACCTCGAGGACATAAACCTTTCCCATTAAAAACGACAGAAATATTGTGAAACCCTCTGTATCAGTGTGGGAAGTTCGAGTATCCCGGTTCAAACCCGTTTGGAAGCGCGCCTACTTGGATCACCGCTATAATGCCAATCAGGACAGCCAATTGTCTTATATCTTACCTTTCCTCTTTGTGAAAATATGTCGTACGAGTTTGTGGTTAGTCCGGATAGCCGAGTCGTGCATGGGGCGCCGCTTGCGTGATCTGGCGAGTGAGTTCAAGGCCCTCAACACCCACTACTACGGAGATATATTGTTAATACAACCTTACAGAACACAATATAAGAGAAACTTCGCTACCCTTCAGTGGAGCTCTCTTATGCGACGTCTGTGTTCGTGTCAGCCTTTGAAGCGTGTGGATCATCCAACACATTACCCACGAGTGGAAGCTAGCAAACAGACTGGGGTTTCCCTCCCCCGCATTTAGTGTGAGTTTAATGCCACTAACAATAGATCTCCGTAATGCCGTTTGTTCTTACACGCAGGGGCTGTGCTTGTGTACAATAAATCTTCCATTAAAATCTACGGCAGCGCCTCCTTTCTCGCCAATGAAGCCGAGCAATACGGAGGTAAGAAATCGAATCGTCTCCACATGCAATATGGTTCAGGTAGATTGTTTGAAACGCAGGGGTACTACAAGAATGTCAACAACCTAGAGCTGCCTGTCTTCCGATGTCTTGTTGTTGCTTAGGTCGTTCGATTATTGTCTATGTGTATATAAGCAACGACAACGACACATAACAACATAGCCGAGCAATACGGAGGTAAGAGTAGTACGTCGTTTCAAAACATTTTCTAGTCCAGCCGGGTTATGTGAAACGCTGGGATGCTGTAAAACTCGTAATATTCGTATAATTGCTTCTTTCCTGATGTCATGCGTTATCTTGTTCATTTGTTTTGCCAATGTACATGCTGTAGCTAACGGCAGCGGCACAGAAACGAACCAAGGCAAATGTGGTTCCCGTGAACTCCAAGTAGCCATCTACAGCGCTCTATGTGGGTAACCCAGCGCAAATGTGTATACATTGATGCATCGCGCTGAGCCGCTTGGCCATGGATGGTGCGTTATACCAGGTAATAGGGTAGAAGTACATTAACGTGCTGATTTTCCTATTACGTGACTGAACAAGGTTAACTGAACGTATGGCCGATGCTCCACACCTGTATCAGCTAATATCGGAACAATTGAATGTCAAATACTGATCCTAGCCATGTCAAATTCGCTCATCAACCCTACTAGTAGGGGGGGGGGTGCGTCAGGGCTATCCAGGTAGATGTGTCTGGACGCGCAATGTATCATAGAGAGTTTCACTAGTAGCATAGAAGTACAAGGGCTGCGGTATTCGAAGTAATTTCGTGTGCGGAGAGCACCTACCACTACTGAATATATTACCCACCCCCACGTGCCATGTGTGCGCGTTCACATACGGTTATCTACATCAATGGCAACGTCTCTTTCGTTGGTCAAATGAAGTAGCCACGGAAAGCTGGGGTACACTATCTTGCACTAGAGCGGGTGGAATAATTTCCCCCAGCTCAAAGAACATTTTGACAACGTCTTGCGAGATGTTCATGAATCATGCACGCAAACGCGAGGGCCACCTTGTTTTGCGTATTGCACCGGGTTTATTGTCCTCGTGGCTTTGGGGTACCGTACACGCCTATCATAGCGCTACATTTGATGTGAAAACAACACGTACGGCACCCGTTGCCTGTCTTCAGGTGCCGTCCACGCTTCTAACAGTGCTTACATTGGCGTCGACGGCAACAGCACATTTGACAATAACTATAGCGACGATGGAGGTGAGAAAGTGTCTCGAAATAACCAGTCATAGGTATTTACTTGTTTTTGACACTTGTAGGGCAAAAAATCGGCTACGATGCACACGTTCGACGAATTGTTTTCCAGACGTCAAGCTGACAGATTGTGTATACATCTCAAATCTGGCGGTTACACGAAGCAATGTCGTCTACACCAAAGAAATCCGCGGCGACAGACCGTTTTTATGATAGTAACATGCCCGTGAGGTTAAAGCGCGAGCCTTCTCGTCTTCTAGAACGAGTCTTCGGATAGTGTGCGCCATCACGGTTGACATTATGTCAGGTAGTGTCAGGCTTGGCAGTTGGGGATGCCTGAGTTTGGGTACCCGGTACGTAATTGTGCCCGAACGTCGCCACGTGCTGCTTCTCGAATACGGTCGGGCGTCGCAATATAGGACTAGTACAAAATCCACAATCATGATCGGGATAGGTTCTAAAGTTGATCCCCGTTCCAACGATGATTTTCCTTGCGTACGTGGTTAATCCATACGCACCTGTGCTACACCACGCCAGGACTCGTCACTTCGTGGTCTAGTGTATAGACAGACCTCAGGCGGTTGATATATCTGTGTTTGGGAACAAAATTCGTGCTAGAGTCTAACTAAATGATGTATCCCGATTTGCTGGGGATCTGGGAGTTTAGCTTATAGCGACGTCTTGAAGCGGAGCAGGTGGTACAAACGCTGCCCATCCGAAGCCCATTTTGACTATGTCTTGTGTTTCATTCATTCGAAAATGCACATCCATGCAAATCCTAGCGCTGATTATTTGTGCACTTCGTCCGTTTAGTGTGGTGTACTGATGTATTGGGCTTGGCATTGGAGTACCGCGCAGGCCGTCTTAGCCCAATCTGTGGTAGGGCATGAACACCTACAACGTGAACACGTACAATGTTCGTCGCTACTCTTCAGGTGCCCTGTACGCTACTGAAAGTTGCTCCGTCACAATCAACGGCAACAGCAGTTTCCGCAACAATATTGCCGTGTTCAACGGAGGTAAGAAACAATATCGATACATTACTGCTGATGTTTCTGCCTAGGCGAGAAATGTGTAACCGCGGTGTAAAGTTGAGATGAAGCCATAAGGATACGCTTGCACGATCTCATTCTCAAGCAGTCTCGCCTGTAGACTTGGGTCTATGTACCTCACGTAAACATACCGTCAATATCGAAGAACACCACGACGCCTAACCGTTGTTTATAGTATGTCGTTCCCGTGCGTTAGGAGCACTCGGCTTCACAAAATACCCCTGGATTACCTTGGGTCATCAGGTCTGATGTGGGGTCGGGTATTGGGAAAACGTCGTGACGTGCTGCTTCGCGATTTGGCGTGGTGATTCGTCTTTAACGATGTGCAGTGTCCAGAACCAGAGCAGATGATAAAGTCGCTTCCCGTTAGAAACCCATTCGGACAACGGTTTGCCATACGGACGTGGTTCATGTACACCCGTGCTAGCCAGTTGTCCTTACTACTACCTTTGTAGCTTAGAGTATTGTACATGAGTGTTTAGGAATTGGCTTCAGCGTGGGGCTCAGGCCGTGGTCGCGCCGAACATGTTGAGAAGAGAGCATGTACCCTATCCGATTGGCCTATCTTCAGGTGCTGTGTGTGCTTCTTATGGCACTTCCGTCGAAGTCGATGGAAACAGCACTTTTGCCCACAATGAGGCTCTCATCGACGGAGGTAAGCAGCGTCTTGAGATTATGAAATATCTTGTGAGGGCTGTTTCTGTTGTGCATCCCTTGGCATGCACAAACACATCTTGCAGCTGTACGGAATGGAGCTACGATGATTCTAAGGAGGGAGTTCTCACGTTGGAATAGTTATCCACAAACTATAGGCAGTGGTCTCATCATGGGTCAGTGGGTCCCATTGGGAGACTAGACGTACATAATTGTGATGTATGTACCTGGTACAGCACAAGAAACCAGCACGGCGGTGTTTTTGCTGTGCCAAAGCGTGCCTGGACACCATTTGCAACGTCTGTGCTGCTAGTCGTATGTACCTGTTACGAGAAGAAATGCTACTATCCGATTAGCTCTAAGGGACTCCCTGTTTGAATAATGTCGGCTGGTTTTCAGCACGCACATGATATTGAGTCGATCCCGTGCATTGGCGAGTAGCCTACTGTAACTCGCTCACATGTGGCCATATCCCGGGGGCATAGTCTTTTCTCCGTTGTCGTGATTTTGGCAGAGATATTTTGTACCGGACGAGCATAGTAATTTCAAATACTGTCAGTCGAAGCCGATTCGAAGGAAGCCGACCAGGGTCACCCTCATAGTACCAATACATTCGGAACACTTCTGTCGGTAGTGTTCCATTCCTTGTGAGCTATGTATTTCCATGTGTTGCATAATCCAGCAGTTGCTTGGTCCAACCATCTGAGTCGTGCATCGAACCGATTCGGCGTGGTCCGTCGAGTGAGCTTGAAATCCTGACGACTACGCTTGCCTACCCGCAGGTGCGATATATATGTATTATAGCGCTTCCATCAACATCGCCGGCAACACCTCCTTTTTCAGCAACACAGCCGATGACGTCGGAGGTAAGCATCGTCTCGAGAAGTACTTCATAGAAATAGGCGATACTGCCGCCGGTGTGTTTGGAACACATGAATAGTACCGCATAAACATAAATTTGAAATCAGCTCTTTAGGTACATTGCTGTCGCTCGTTTGCTTGCTGTCCATATAGCCGACGACAGCGGTACCGACAACACACACAGCCTTATCGGTTCGTATGATCTCCCAGAAACCTGTTGCAGTAGTCGTGAGGTACCCGGGGCGACAATGTATTTGATGGGACCCGGCGTTGACGTGCTCGACGGTGGATGATACCTATATGTCGGTAGATGTAGGAAGGTAGCCTACGATTTGTTTGAGAAAATTGGTTACTGGCAGTGGGCGACCGTCGATGTGTTGCGGACGACCCTCGATTTTGGTCGGCGTGGGATCACCGTGCTTGGTGGGTCCTGTCGGTGGCTATGTACATACTCGGGATCAGTTTGGAGTGCTCGGGTTCGGGTGGGATTTGTCTGGCTGGGATCAGGATGCCAAGCGAGAACGGGGTGATGTATGCTTGTGCGTGTGCGTATGTTGACCAATGAAACATGTCGAAGTATCCATAGTTCATCAATGTGTGGACTTCTAAAACAAGTGGTAAGCGGTGCTACGTTGATTTTTCTTGTTACGGATATGTTCCTGGCGCGTTGCATTACCTGCGACAATGCTCCGTACTCGTAACGCCAGCTGAAACAATCGACATGCAAACCTTGATCGCACCCATGTGAAATTGGAACATCAGCTCTAACCAGTCCAAACCCTAGACCGTTCAGAGTAACTTTGCCTCCATTTGAAATATATGTCACAGGGATAATAACCAGGTACAACATAGATGCATCGCCGCGGTCTTCGGGGCATGATCGTAGGCTGAGAGTGCTGAATACTGCAATTGCCTATTGCCTACCCGCAGGTGCCATGGCCGCTTATTCAAATGTGTCCATCAACATCAACGGTGACGTATCTTTCGTCGAAAACCTGGCCAAAGAAAGAGGAGGTGAGGATCCGCCCGAAACGTCTTGCTTTTAAATCAGGCTTGTTGTAAGCGTCCCTTTGAAACGCGTCGTGTTACTGTCAGGTTTGTTGGCGCATCAGTGATGTTCTGGAGCTTTTCCAAGCTGCGCCAGCGACGCCGAAGACAACGGCACCGATTGTGCATCAAATATGTCGGGACCATGCCCTCGAGGGGAGTAGTCCTTTGAAAAAGAGTCGTCAAATACTTCAGTTCAACGACTTTGACATGTTATTGGGTAACTGCCAATCCACCTGCAATTGGGTTGTTAGCTGTGGCACATGATCGCTACATCTTGTACCGCGATATGTCGTAGGATTATGAGTTATGAATAGTTCGTATTCCATAATCGGAGCACATGGTTATCGTGTTTCCCGTTCAATATTCAGTTTGACGCGTTTGCCATTCGAATATTATTTGTCTACAAGGCTTTCCTTCGGAGTAGTCAGTCAGGGTGACCCAAGAAATAAGGGTTACCACGGCAGCAGCAGCAGCGGGTACGGTGATTTATTAACATCGGCGCAGGAGATTTTCGTCGGTCATTGTCGCTGTTTTCGTCAGTATGTGGTGGCTGGTAGACAACTCGAGGTAGTAGCAGCAGCAGCAACAATAACAACAGCGGAGCGTAACATTCTCCTATCATGTATTCCCCGGTATAAAAGTTTTTAGGGGTGCACAAACATCAGCAGTGAGAGCCGAAAATATTGTACAGCACGGTAAAAAATACAATGCGCCGAAGTATCACGCAGGTTGCAAAGATGTGTATCGACCACTCAACTGGTCAAACTCACAGCTGGCGTGTTTGAAGTAGGTAAATTGAAGAAACCAAACTCGGCGCCCCCGATGGTCTAGTGGGCCAACCTCGTAACCACTAAGGTCGATTTGGCAGGTTCGAGCCCTCCCGAGTGCATACTCGCACTCGTAGGGACTTTTTCATGTGCAACAATTTGACTTGCGGAAAGCGCGAGAGCGTGAGTTAGAAAAATTCGATCGTAATTGACGAGCGTTGGGAATGCTGAACCCTCTGCGCGATAAATATAAGGCACGTACCGGGGGAGAGAAAGGACGACACCTGTAACCACGGCTTGTCCAGAAGCTGGAAAGTAACAATGAGATAAAAATGAAACTTAAAAATGCCCTGGTAGAGTACGTACGCACACACAGTCGAATGAGGGAAGAAAGTGCTGATTTATTCTCGCGAAAAATATGAAGGCGTGTACCGTAATGGGTGGGGGGGAGAGCCCGCTAGGTACGTTGCCCCGGATCTGAGTTACGACTAGAGAGGGAGAAGGAAAAAGAAAAAGTGCGAAAATAATATTAGTAGATGATAAAAAAAAGAACAAAAGAAAAGAGTGAAAAGCAACTGGGACGTTTGCTGTAGATAAACCATACCAGGTACCTCTGAGACGTGCATTGAATCTTTCGGCTTACCGGTAAAAACTATCACACAGAGAAGTGACAGATGGCAGCAAGCAACCACAACAAAAAAAACAAAAAACAGAACAGCAGCAGCAGAGCAGCACCGCCACCAGCACCAGCACTAAATTAAATGTAGAGAAGAGCCACCAGAGCACAACTACACGAGATATTAGGGAGACAGTGGGTATAAAACGACGACAATAGCACAACAGTATCATTATCAGCAGTGCCAGTAGCAGTAATATCAGCAGGAACAGCGGCAGCAGACTCTTTTGGAATTGTTTTTTCAAACACGTCAGCTGTGAGTTCAACCAATTGAGTGGTCGATACTCATCTTTGCAAGCTACGTGATACTTCGGCCGGCGGCTCTTTTGTGTCAATTTGTATTACTTGCTTGCTGACGTGTTCCGAGGTGGAAATGCGGGCTGATAGCGCAAGAAATATGGGTTTCACACTCTGCACATACTGGTACGAACGTAAAAAAATAGAGAAACCCGCAAAAATGCGAAATAAAAGCAGCAGTTCGGGCGTTCCACCCAACCACAACAAGCAGCAGTTCACGGTCTAGACGCATCCTGCCTTGATGGTGGCGTGGGACAGACCCCAAGAGGAGGGCGACCTGACCCCAGCTGCAGCAGTAATGGAGGTGAGGTCACAGACAGATGTGAACGCGGGACCCGAAGCGAGCTCTCGAAGCTAGCGAAAGCTAAAACAAAATTAGTGACTCGTACCTGGTACCAAGACATGGAAAAGCTCTTTAAAACGTTAAAGACGTGGGCTAGTAACCGGAAACCTAGCTGGAAATGCGTTTATCTTTAAGTAAAACGCTTCTTCGCTGCGAAACGACAGCTTCGAATGCGGCAAAATTCATACGGACCACTAAACACTTGCTGCTTGTTGTTCATTGGTAGGAAACCCTTCTCGGGCTCTTCGTATCGACCACTCCACACATAAAATTAGTTGTATTTATACCATGCGGGTGTTATGCCATGTTGCATATGCAGATATCAGATACCGCTGTGATCTAACGTATTCTATCAGATACGTTAGGTAGTGGTTTCGGAGTACCGCAGAGGCTGTCGTCGTGCTGAGTCATTTTCGAGGGTATCAATTCTAATATCCCTTTGCTTTTCGTGGGGTGCTCTGTACGCCACTGAAACTTCCTCTGCCGTCGTCACATTGACCTGTTTTAAATCAACTCAAATGTAGTGGGGCACCCAATTTATGAGCCACTCGGAACAGACCAGTGTTAACGCTCTTATCTCCGTGCCGCTCACATTCAATATTGGTTGTTAAATGGGTTTTAGTATGGGCATCACAAGGCGCAACAAACCAATTTGACCGCTCCTAATCCGTGTTCTCTTGTTATGGGCGTTCTTTAATCGGGGACCCCATCTCCTTTGCCTTTCGCCAGGTGCCCTATACGCTTCTGAAACTTGTTCTGTCGTAGTCGACGGCGACAACAGGTTTTACAACAATTTAGCCTGGAACGACGGAGGTGAGGAACGATTTTTGGTTATCGTGTTATACGTTATAAGGAGGTGTTCCCTTTTCTCATCGCTTGGCATAAGCGATATATTGTACTGTATACAGCCGCGATATTGAAACCCACCAAACCGCTTTAGGTACCATTGATTCACGGCATATTTTGTCGTCTATGTGTGCTTAGGATCGTGCAATACACCAAACCACTCTCGGTACCTTGTATTTCTGGTGTATGCTGTCATACGAGCGTGTGCCTAGTCCAGGTAGCAGGGTCGTGCAGAAGCCGTCGTGTCCGTGTCTGGCCCAGATCTCTGAAGACCCTCACGACGAACTATTGTGCCGGCCCGCAGGTGCTATATGTATGTACGGAACCTCCTCCACCAAGCTCGGTGGCAGCACCTCCTTTCTTAACAACAACGCCGGATCTACGGGAGGTGAGAAGCGTCTCGTATAGAGTGAATGGTAACACAGCAGGAATGATTGGAACGCCTGGCTTTTCGAAAAACCGAAAAATAACAGTACCCCTCACATTATACTGTTTATCTGTAACGCCTTCGACTGATGTCGTCACAGCCGGAGACAGCGGTACAGGCGGCTGACAAGACATGTAGAGACAATACCATTGTTGTTACTTTGGAGGGCTTACCTCGAAGGCCGAGATTTCGGAAGAATAATGCCTGTCCAGGATCTGTCTCCGTGATGATAGATGCTGAGGTAACACCGGGTGAGCTGTAAAGAACACTGTGATGAAGAAGACAAGAGGTGGACCAAAAAACAACTAAAGGCCAAATGGAGAAACCAAAGAAGAAACATGTATAAGGGGAAGACGAAAAGGAGCCATCGACGTAGGCGTGACCGTCACTATATCATCACGAGAAAATGCTCACGCCACGGGGGAGTGTACCCCACGGGCTGTTGTACTGATCGGCACTCCGTCCTACAGCGACTATCCTTGATATTTATGGCGGTAAGCTAGTTACCTGCAATAGGGTGAACTTCTCGATACAGGTAAGTCGAATGTGCAATACACCGACGAGAAGGAACAAAATAGTCTCGCCTCATAATGTATTTCTCTCACACCTGGAAATAAGATATCCAGTGTACTCGTGCGTAGTGGGTACATATCAACATGTATTGTGAATCATTCATTCGAATTGCGCTGTCATGATCGTTTTTCTGGGTCGTGGGGGAGAGAGAGTTTCCCGCTGGCCAGATACACCTATCACAGCCTCTTACAATCTCCTATGTGCCTTGCCTACACACTTACCGTCTCTCTCTCCCTATTATAATACCAGCCGGGTTCCTAACTATTACCACATACAGTCGTCTGGGATGATCAAGCCTCAGAATGGTACCGTAACATTCGACTACTCCAACTCCGAGGTAATTGATACTACTGTTGCCGCACACAAGTTATTATCTCCTACCCCAGGCTGTAGCTTCCCCCTGATGCCAATCCTTCCCTTGGCTTGCTACGACTAGCTTACGTGGCACCCTTATCGAATAATCTATGATATTGTACGTATACGCCTTGTACACGTAGGGTCTCCACCGCCCTTCTCTCAGAATCGTTTGATCCGCTATGCCTCCTCGGGCTGCGAGCGGGGTCACTCCATCGGTACACAACGAGTGCAAGTCGAACGTATCGGGATTACTACTTGACTTCATTACTAACTCCATAATAGCTCGAAGAGCACGACCGTACCCCACCACTACTACAAACTTGCCACAACAATACGAGGAGAGGAGGGCGTGGTCGGGACGACAGGACGACCCTGAACCACGAACCTCGTTCCGTGTCCGCACGCGTAAGCTTCCAACCTGTACCTGGTCACCCTTCTGCCCCTCAAAGCGCACATCTACCTTGTCGGCCCGTTGCCATGCCATGAATTCCAACTGTGCGCCGTTGGCGTAAATCATGACCTCACCCCGCACCATGCCATGCACGTGGTGCGCCACTCTCGAATCGGCGGCAAACCTCTGGCCCGACGGTGCCACTCGACAACAAGTCGGACACAAACCCAGCCACAACACCTTCACCTCCAGACCCCATGGGGGGATGATTTCCTCGCCCCGTTAAAAGTATACCGAAGAAGATCGATAGGCGAACGCGGCGGGGAGATCCCGCCGTCACGTGGGACCGTAGACACACCCACCCATACGTCCACGCAAATGCCCCCACTTCCACACACGGATACACACCCACACCACCACACACCCACACACATGTTGATGTCACACTGGACCAAGCCAAGGGAGCCGTAACCGGTAGCTACACTCCTACATTTCGACGGATATACTGTACGGCAGCGAATTTTCGTAACGTGTACAAATATAAATTCCGCCAGGTTACCTGGCGCACGACACCCCAAGACAGACGCAATCAATGCCCATGCCTTGCGGCTGTCTGAATCGCTCGACTTCAAACATGCCCGGCAACCCATTAACCTGCGAACCGTGCTCCAAGACTAGCGACCAGACTCGTACGCGCGTCTAGTCGACCTCGAAACTGAAATTGTCGGGGATGCCCCATTTGCCTCGCTAGCTGTTCGAACAGCTTCTAGCTCGCAGGCCGGGTGTACTTGCAGTCTTCCTCAACCGGCAGCTGCGCACTGCCCAGCGTAGCAGTCACTAGGCCCGCCGCCCCTCCCTCGAACAGATCGGGTGGGCGCGCTCCTCGGCTCGCGGAGAGACCTCCGTCGTCGACATGCACAGTTGACGTATTCCTTCCCCTTCCAGTCGTCGCACTGCTCCCACAACCGTTCTTCGTCCCCGGGCCCCGCCAGACCGATGCGTTCCCACCATTCCTAGTTGCTGATGGCTTCTCGTCGCACGAATGGGTGCGTGCCCGAGTGCATCAGACGGGGGAAGGGGGGGGGTGTACTAATTTCATGCATAGCCGTAGTCATACGATCATTGACCCTCGCATCCTTACAATGCCGGGACGGAGCACGTCAGGTTTTCACCGACCAGGCAGACATCGCGTGCACCAAGCGCGAAGCGCCGTGA
>JAYJMJ010078917.1:0-50892 GCA_036873875.1 Laminaria ephemera | reverse complement strand
GTAAAAAAAGTTGAACTGACAAGAGTGACACTAGAGAGCTGGCAGCTAACACCTTACTCCTGAATCAACCAATTAGTTCGCCCGCCCGGTCATCAGTTTCTCCAAAACGCTTTAACAATACAGGCCGGGTGTCTTCTTACGATGACAGATTACCCAAGAGCCAAACTGCCAAAGGCGTTCAGAAAATTATAAAAATTATTTTCTTCGCGGCGGGGCAGTCTGGTTATCACCGGTGGGCTAAGGTACGGGCCAAACACCAGTTTAAGTACAACTACCGCTCTGTTCGGCAATTAAACGAGAGGCCGCGTCAAGCCCACCCACTGCGTGTGGTATTTGCAGCGATTTTAACGCGGCATCAATACTGCCCAGCACCGACATGATCATTTGTATGTTGATATGCCCCATATGGCCGACTCGAAAAAAGCCATGCCACTCGGGATCGCTTGAGTCTGCCATGCCCAGACCGACACCAAGTGTTACTCCCGCGTTTTCGTAAACCCAGTCTCTGATGCGTGTCCCATCCGGTGCGCCCACTCTCACCGCAGTCACAGCGGCAGAACGATGGTTGGGATCTGCAATATTCAACTCTAGCGGACCGTCCTGCGCCCAGGTATCGAAAGCAGCACCGATCGCAGCAGACAGCACGGTATGGCGCTGCCAGATATTTTCCATTCCTTCTGCAAGCATCATATCAAGTGACTCACGCAGCCCGAAGAGCAGATGTGTTGGGGGTGTACCACCAAAGTATTGATAAAATTCATCCGGACTGGCGCGCTTGGTCCAGTCCCAATAGGCACTGACTCGTTTTTTCTGCGCGCGCATTGCCGCGGCTTTTTCATTAAAAAATACAAAACCCATACCGGGGGGAGTCATCAAGCCCTTTTGGCAGGCAGCTACCATAACGTCAACTCCCCACGCATCCATTTCAAAGGTATCGCAGCCCAGTGATGCGATACAATCAACCATGTATAAAGCGGGGTGGTCGGTTTCATCGATCGCTGCACGCAGCGCTTTGATGTCGTTGCGTACTGAAGTCGCTGTATCGACATGAACAGCAAGCACCGCCTTGTAATGATGCGCTTTGTCCGCAGACAACACCTCCTGAACTTTGTTTAGGTCGATACAGGATCGCAAGCCAAAATCGATAATATCTGTCTTGATACCCAGTGACCTTGCCATCGCCGCCCAACCCTCGGCAAACCGCCCGGTGGCCAGTACCAACACGCTGTCACCTTCTGACAGCACATTGGCAAGCGCGGCTTCCCACGCACCGTGACCGTTAGCGATATACATGGCTGAATAATGGGAAGTTCGGGCAACTTGCTTGAGATCGCCAAGCACGGTGGCCAGCAATTCACCCTGGGCCGGGGAATAAATATCAGGGCCGGGCCGGTGCATTGCCTGCAAAACCCGATCGGGTATTACAGAAGGCCCTGGAATCGCGATATTTTGACGACCATCAGCAAGCGACATTATATTTTCAACCGAAGACTAGGTCAGACTGGACGGTGTCGATACAACGTAGCCTGGCACGTTAGAGAGTGGATAATTGTATCTGTGGTTTTGCAACAAAGGTAGTCTCCACAACCACTATCTGGCGACCAGAATATTAGCTCTCCTTGCCGATCAAACAGGAAATTATCGAACCGTAAAACGCAAAACAGCGGCCCCGTTGCTCCGGGGTACCGCTGTTTCACCACGCTGTAGTTTTTTACTTAGCGCTAACTATGATCCAACCACACGGCTGATCGCACCATCAATCGCATCAACAACTTCATCGAGTTCTTTTTCAGTGCAGATTAAAGCCGGGCTTAGACACAAAGTGTTGTTATGTTTTTCAAAGCTTCGGTTGGTGCGTCCGATTATAACGCCCTGCTCCATACAGTCTGCAGCAATCTGCGCAGGAATAGACTCATCGACAGGCTCCTTGCTAGCACGATCGGTGACCAGCTCTAGCCCGACAAATAGACCCTTACCACGCACATCACCAATGATCTGATGCTTTTGCTGCAAGGAACGCAATTTTTCCATCAGGTATTCACCCATCACGGCTGCATTTTCAACCAGCCCCTGCTCTTCGATCAGCTTCATGTTTTCAAGAGCCGCTGCCGGACCGGAGGCACAGCCACCGAAGGTGCTGATATCGCGAAAGTAGCTCATTGGATCATCAGCGTTCGCTTTAAAACGATCGAATACCGATTCAGTAGTCACCGTACAGGAAATCGCGGCATACCCGCTCGCCACACCTTTGGCCATGGTGACAAAATCGGGTTGTATACCGTAGTGCTGATAACCAAACCACTTACCCGTTCGGCCAACACCGCAAACCACTTCATCAATATGCAACAGCACATCGTACTTTTTACAGATCTCTTGAATAGTTTCCCAGTAGCCTTCCGGTGGAGTGATAACCCCGCCACCTGCAGTGATAGGCTCTAGCACCACTGCACCCACGGTTTCTGCACCCTCACGTAGAATGACCGTTTCTAACTCACGTGCAGCGCGCTCACCGTAGTTATCGACTTCACCATACTGACTTCGATATTCAAGGCAATGCGGCATTTCAACAAAACCCGGCGCAAAAGGACCGTATTGTTCCTTGCGCTGGAATTGGCCGGTAGAGCTCAGTGCGCCGATGGTGGTGCCGTGGTAATCACGATCACGGTAGATAATTTTATGCTTTACACCACCATTTTCGATCGCCGCTAACTGGCGGACCATTTTATAAACTTTCTCGTTAGCCTCGGACCCTGAATTTGAAAAATACACGCGGCTCAGCCCCGGCATTTTTTCGATGAGCTTTTTAGCAAACAGAGCACCTGGAATATTGCCCGCTGAATTGGCGAAGTAGCACATTTCTACCAACTGGTCGCGCACTGCATTTGCTATCCGCTCTTGCCCGTAGCCAACGTTCACAGTCCACACGCCACCGGACACCGCATCGAGGTACTCTTTACCATTGGCGTCGGTTATGCGCATTCCCTTGCCGCTGACCATGATGGGCGGCTTCTTCTCTTCGAAAGGCTTATGCTGTGTCAGATGGTGCCAGACATGAGCCTGATCACTCTCGAGTACTTCGTTTATATCGATTTGGTTGTCGTCGAGACTCATGATCCATACTCCTGATGATCGCTAGTGAATTCAGTTTCGCCGACATTGCCTAATTTTAGGAAACGGTGTAAGCGACAAAGGCGTCCCGTTAATAGGTCCAGTTTTAACAAGCTCGCAAAGTGACTGACCTGATTAAGAATTTACGGAAGCTGGGGCGCTTTTAGCTTGCTGACGCAGTTCTCATCCTGAGCTTTTTGTCCAGACTTTCGGCGAGCAACACGCAAACCTTAAAACCAGCCGGCTCCAACAGCCTAGTCAAAAATTACGATTCTGCCTGATGGTCACCTGCTGCGGGTCAGAAAATTTTCCCTGGATTCATAATATTACGGGGATCCATTGCAGATTTTATCATTGCCATAAAATCCACTGAATCACCCAACTCATCACGCAGATAGCTTTTCTTGCCCTGCCCGATCCCATGCTCACCGGTACAAGTCCCGTCCATGGCAATCGCCCTCGCACTCAGCCTTTGTGCAAAGGCTTTGGCACGATCCATCTCTGCCGCGTCATCGGGATCAACCAGCACCAGCGTGTGAAAATTTCCATCACCCACATGCCCGACCATCGGCGCAAGCAATCCAGAGGCTTCGATATCCAATCGGGTTTCCTCGACGCACTCGGCGAGTCTTGAGATCGGCACACAGGCATCGGTGACAATGGCATCAGCCGAAGGCTTTAACCCTCTCGCTGCCCAATAGGAATCGTGACGCGCCTGCCAGAGCTTATTTCGCTCTGCCTCATCACTGGTCCATTGAAAATCAGAACCACCACAGTCACTGACAATTTCCCCGAACAGCGCGGATTGCTCTGCTGTGGATGCATCAGTGCCGTGGAACTCGATGAACATGGTCGGCGCTTCCTGCAAATCAAGCTTTGAATAGGCATTACAGGCTTTCACTTGCACCGCATCCATTAGCTCTATCCTTGCAACGGGTATCCCGTACTGAATAGTTTGTATAGTCGCATTGCAGGCAGCTTCGACACTGGGAAAATGGCAGATCCCACCGACAATCGACTCCGGCACGCCATACAGCTTTACCGTGAGCTCGGTGATAACCCCAAGGGTTCCTTCAGAGCCAACAAGAAGCCGGGTTAAATCATAGCCTGCAGAGGTTTTTCTGGCCCGGCTCGCGGTATTGATTTCCCGACCATCTGCCATCACCGCTCGCAGACTCAACACGTTGTCTTTCATCGTGCCATACCTGACCGCATTGGTGCCGGAAGCGCGCGTCGACGCCATACCGCCCAAACTGGCATCCGCACCGGGATCAATGGGAAAAAACAAACCGGTATCACGCAACCAAGTATTTAGCGCTTTGCGAGTCATACCAGGCTGGACGGTCACGGTCAGGTCATCCGGATGAATAGCGATCACCTCATTCATGCCCGATACATCGATAGAAATACCACCGTCCGGCGCATTGAGCTGACCCTCCAGTGACGACCCGGCACCAAAGGGAATGACCGGACACCCGTGCTGAGCACAAACCTGAACAATCCAGCTCACATCTTCTGCGGATTGCGCAAAAACTACCGCATCGGGGGGCTGATTTTCAATGTAAGTGAGGGTGTGGGCATGCTGCTCACGAACAGACGCGCCGGCCTGAAACCGCTCACCAAACCGCTGCTTTAAAATATCACTGGCGAGCGAAATATTACGGGAATTTCTGTCAGCTGACTCTGTCATCACGGCATCACTGTTTGGATCTCTGATCAGCATGACGGCAATTAAAAAAACTTTCAATCCATGCATGGCAACACTTTTGACCCCTTATGTTTTATCGCTGTCGGCCGTCCTCCCCTAAGAGCACCAGCGAGAGAGCACCCCCACCGATGAAACGTATCCTGTTCACTGTTCTTGCAGCCTTAGGACTGAGCGCCGCAGTACACGCCGAAACCCTGGTTTTTGAGGCGACTGATGATTTTGCAAATACCAGCGGCGGAGAAGTACCGTATTACGTCCACAACAGTCGCTCTGCGCTTGCGATAAACGCCAGTATCGAATCATTTCGAGATAAATTTGCGCGCGCGACTACCGCTTACAGCGGCGCCGGTGGCATCTACGATGTCACCATTTCTGCACTCGGTGAAATAGACGGTGAATGCGAATTCCGGTTTCTGGTGAACGGCGTTGTGGTCGGCACAGCAACCAATGACAGGGTGACCGAGGATTATGGCGTTCAGAATCATGTCTTCGACGATATCGCTATCCCTGCAAATGCCGAAATATCGGTGGAATCAAACGCCGTCACAAACGGCCTGGTTCCTGAAGGCGATATCACCGCATTCGCCCGGGGTCGGTGGACGACGCTTAAACTGGACCTGGACGAAACCGCCGTGACCGATACCATCGATCTTACGTTATCGAGTGACGTGGATAACTATGATCCCGAGGCGGGTCAAGCCCTGACACTGAGCTTTGAAATTTTCAATGAAAGCGCCTCACAAACGGCAACCAGCCCGAATCTGCAGATCAGCCTTCCCTCACAGATCAGCCTCGCGCCGCAGTCACAGTGCGATGTCTCGGGCACAGAGGTAAACTGCGCACTCGCCGAGATTGGCCCGAAAGAAGGATTGTCCCTGACACTACCCGCTACCGCGACTGGAAGCGGCGGAGGGCAACTTTCGGCTTCAATTTACGCCGACCAGCAGGACAGTGATACCAGTAACAATACAAGCACTACCGACATAGACGTCACAGCCGCAGCGCCGATTCCAACCCCGACTGTTGATCTGGCAATTCTGGTTAGTAGCGATACCACCACCACACAAGCCGGTGGTGCGGTGAGCTACTCAATCACTGCGGTGAATCAGCATCAGACCAATGTTGCTACTTCACCAGTGATTGGCGTGCTGCTGCCTGGTGGAATGGATTTTTCAGCCAGCAATGCCTGCTCTGCTAATGGCCGGGCCGTCACTTGTAGCCTACAAGAACTCACACCGGGTGAAAGTACAACGGTTAGTTTATCTGCAGTAGCCGGGGTGCCAGGCACTGCAACTGTCATCGCATCGATTAGTGCAGTACAAACCGATGACGTGATTTCAGACAACGAAGTACTTTATTCAATCGATGTCACTGAAAACACCGAAACACCAGATCCCGCACGAAACAATCCCGTAGAAAATCCAGAGCCAGCCACCGAGAGCACGGGTGGAAATGGTGGTGGTGGCAGCCTCTCGCTTGGCATTTTGATGTTGCTTGGCGTGTCACGTCGTCTTTATAAGAAACGGTAAACAGAACCGATTTGAATCCGGCCTTTCAGTAGCTTAACAACACTGAAACCAGCATCGCACTGGCAACACCTGCCAGTGCGACCGGCAATACACGACGTAATAAATCTGCCTCTGCACCAGGATAGCCTGCCACACTTGCGGCAAACACTACTCGTCCCGGGGAGGCCAGCGTGGTGTTACTGCCGGCTGCATTCTGGACTGCGGCTGCCACATCTGCAGGCATGTTGACTTGCGCTGCAGCACTCATTTGGAAATTCATAAACAAGGCGTTTGAGGATGTATTGCTGGCGGTTAGAAAACCGCCCAGGCCGCCAAGTACGGGCACCACCATCGAATAATAATTCCCGACAGTCGCAGCCAGTGATTGGGCCATTATTGCTGTCATTCCAGATGCAGTCATCAGATGGCCAAAAAGCAGAAAACCGCCGACTCCCAAACTTGCGAAACACCACTGCACTGTGGCTGTCTTTGTTAATGACGGCAGTTGTTGTCGTGCTTTGGGCAATACGATCAATCCGATAATAGAAGCCACCAGCAACCAGAAACCTACATGAAATAAGGGTGTAAAACTGAACTCACCTATGCGCAATATGATCGATTGCAAAAAGTCTCTCAGAGGGCCGTACAACCTGGTGAGCAGCAATAATCCCATCAGTGCGGCAAAGGGCAGCAGTGCACTAATTAACCCCACTGCAGGGCCTTTATCACGTTGTCTAAATTTTAGCGCGCAAGCAAAAACAACCACGAGCATGCCAGCCAGACAACCCGCCAATTCTACGCTCAGCGACACCGATAGCAGCCACAACACAGCACTTAATAAAAACGCATAGACCAATAACCAACCTACGTGTCGCGCACTCCAACGCTGGCCCGCAACCGATACCGCTGCAGCACCGCATATCAGGAAAAACGGAAACCCGATAAAAACCGCAAGCTCCCCCAGCCGTTCGATAGATACACCAGACAAATCAGAACCGATCACAGTGCCAATCGCAAGCGCTCCCCAGGGCACAGCGCACTGACCAAGTAAAGCGATGACAGCAGCCTGCACAGGTTTATAACCCAACGCGATAAACAATGGTGCGGCAACCAGAATCCCAACACCGAATCCGGTTGCCGACTCAAAAAAAACCGAAACCCCGAACACAATTGCAAACAGCCGGTGGACTTCATCAGGTATCCATCGGGTCACTGCGTCGGCAATTATTTCAAGAGCTCCACCGGCATTCAGCACACGATAGAAAAATACCCCACCCAGTAACACATAAGCCACATTCCATGTATTGAACAATCCAGCGCCAATGGCCCCTAGCGCCTGTGACGATGACAATCGAAAGTCCGTCCAGAAACACACGATCAGCACCGTCAACAGAAGACCTGCAAACCCTGCTCGCAGGGCTGATTGACGCCACAGCAGTATCAAGGCACTGGAAAAGAAAATCGGTGCTGTCGCTAGCAGTAGGGACATCGATCACCCGTTTAAGAATTTTAGTGATCCGGTGCTCGTGCACCGGCTGGTCAAACTGTTTCATGAGCAGATTTCTTGAGTGAAATTCTCCTGAAAAAAACAGCTATGTGACGATATCCCGAAAAACAGAAGACCATCAACACCGTTATCTGCAATCAGCGGCGGCAAATGGCGTCGGGGTCGACTTCGCGCCAATTAATCAACAAACAACAATCAATTCCCGACAGATTCTACCGCTACAAGTAAAAACCTGCCTATTTTACTTATGCTGCCCACTCTATCCCTAGCCCGAAGCACTGTTTGCCAACCACTGGCGACTGCCGCGTTGCTCATCTCATTGGGTATAGCAGGCTGCACCACAGCTCCAAGATCAACGTCAAATCAGCCTCATGCCGCTGCCGCTTTACCGGGGCCGGACACCCCCGCTGCAAGCCAGACCACTGACCCGATTGAAGCATGGTTTGCCGAGGCGCGCGCATTGGTTGGCAACGCGTTTGATGTCGATCTTTCTTTCGTTGAAGCTTCCGTGGTTACCGCTGATGAAATTGCAAGACAAGCCAGGCACAGTTTACTGGGGGCCGTTAGTCACGATATAGAGAATCATCAGTTTGCCGAAGAACTGGTGGACGATATGCTAACCGCCCAAACTGCTTCGGTATTAGCGATTTATTCACCAATCAATAAATCCATTCTGATGCACCGCGAAAACCTGGCTGACTATCTGAAAGCACAGAACTCACCTGCAAGGCGAAAAGCTTCCGTTCAGGCATTAATGATTCACGAGCTTGTTCACGCTGCAGATGATCTGCGATTTGAAGCATTCGATCACTATGGCGTCTCCTACCAGGAGGTATTCGCGAAGTCGACTATCGTGGAGGGACATGCACAGTGGCACACAAGAAGAATTTGCAAGACAGCCGGATGTAGCACGGCCTTCAATGCAATGACAGACTATATGTTCGATGTTGATACCGTAGCCGACCCTGCGCTTCGCTATATACAAAGCCGAAACTACAAAAATCTGGAGTTTGTCTATCGGGAAGGCGAGCGATTTATTGATCAATTAATGAAAAGGCCCGGCGGAAAGCAATTGGTTGACCTGGCTTTTGAAAAGCCACCCCGTGATTCAATTCAGATTATAGACCCCGAGTCGTTTCCTAATCGCGAGCGCGAACAACGCAACCTTAGCTTGTCAAATGCGATAAAGAATTCAGATAAACCCTGGAACAAACAAGAGAAAGGACTACTGCGAAGAAATGTTCTGGCGGCCGCAGCGTTCAGCGTTAATCCTGAAGCCCGCGAACCAATTGTGGATTTCTACACATCAAAAATCCTGGCTGCTGCAAAGCACGAGTACTATGATCGCAACAGCGATGTAGCGATACCGGTGTCAGTCATTGCACTGCAAACCAGCGACGCTGACACAGCAAAAAAGACTGCCACTCTGATCTATGACTCCACTGCAAGAACTTACAACGGATTGACAGGCACAACCGTTAGCCTGAACGACTGGGCTACCGACAGTCAATCAATCACAGTAAAAAACAGTAAGCTCGGTGATGTTGGCATTAACATCTACACAGCCAACGGTATGATGAACAATGATCTCGTCGGTTCACGATATCCAGTAGAAGTGGTCACCGCTACCTCTGCGGACTACATCGTACACATTGATGGACGCTACAAAGGCACACAAGAGCTTATTGGACTTGCGACACAACTGCTGATCCAGCTACAGCAGTAAGCCTGTCACCACTGAATCAACCGTAGTTAATCCGCTTAAAGACATTTCACGCGGGTGGTCCAAAGTACACGTTGCCAGAATAAGTGCCAGTTAATCCCCGAACACTTCGGTCGCAGACTTAACTAAAACCCTTTGTGAACCGACTCGTCGCGTGAAACGGCAACGATCAAAAAACTCCAGCAACTCTATCACCAGATTACGCCCGACGCCCGATTCATCCCGAAACGCCGCCACTGTAAAACTCTCATTTTCAGCGAGTTTTTCACCTAGAATCGCCAGGCTTTTGAGCACCTCTGGCGTGTAGTAGCGATTTGCGCTGACTCTATACAGCCTTCCATTAGCAACAAAAGTATTTAACAGCGGAGTCAGGTCGGCTACCGATAATTCTAAATCATCAGCCAACTGCCCGACTCGCGGAGCGGTTACACCTGCGTTGTTATAAAACTGACTGAGCTTTTGCCAATACGCCTCATGCTCAGCATCTAATTCAGTGCTCGCCTCCGGGTTGGCATAGACGGCGGCCTTGTTGATCAGTAATTGTTCATCAACCAATGCTTCGAGTGTATTGATCAATACGGCAAGGTGACAACGTTCAGGCAAAGCCCGGTTTAATTGTTCTGCGGTTGCACCGAGACTATTCGGGTGGCTGGCGTGCCACTGGTTCAGTGATTTTACTACCTGACGACTGAACACCTTTTGATGCGATGCGAGGATGCACCACCACTCTCCATTGAACTCGCAAATATTCAGTTTCGATTGTTCGCATCGCAACAAAAGATCGTCAAGTCGAATGTTGTAGTGCGTGGAAAATCGATTTAAATCAATACCGGCTTCTGATAACTCCAACATGGCTGAAAGCGCATTGTCGATCCTGCTGTTCGTAAGTGTTATATCGCCAACGCTTTCGATCAAATCCAGGGGCTGATCCATCGCCTGCAGTAGCGCCAACCGTTGAGGCTGGCTTCGGCCGCGTCGCGGTGGACCGGGATCTATAACAACACCACCGGCAATGGTGTAACGCGCAGATTGATCACGTAAGACAAAACGATCCCCGTTTACAGCCCCGATGGGGTGATCACAGATTAATCTGGCAAGCCCTCGATCACCTACTGCAAGCGTCCCACCCTCCAGTAAAGCGATACGACAGGGAACACTGGCCGTCGCTAAATGTAAGTGCGCTGGTGTCCAGTGTTTTAATCCATCGAGAAAGTGACCGGATTGATCGCCTTCAAATTCCGGAGCTGGCACCAAACTCACATCAAGCATGCGTTCGTACGGCAAAGCGCGTTCTGCGACCAACCAATCCCCCCGCTTCAGAGCGAGATTCTTTAATCCACTACCAGACAAATTAACTGCACAACGCTGACCTGCGTGCGCTGTGTCGCATGGTCTGTTCTGCGCATGCAAGCCCCTGACGCGCAGCGCTGTTTTAGTGGACAACAAATGCACAGTATCTTCCACTGTGACCGAGCCAGACATTACTGTACCAGTCACCACTGACCCCGCCCCGGTAATCGAAAAGCTACGGTCAATTGCCAGGCGAAACTGACCGCTCTGCAATGAGCGGTGAGAGGCCTCTGCCATCTGCACAAGTGACGCTCGAAGCTCATCCAGGGCCACCTGATCTCCAGCCGGCACCGATACGATGGACGCTTGCTCAAAGACTGATAAGTCAATTAGATTTCTGAGGTTCCGTGTTACTGCTGCCAGTTGATCAGCCTCTACTAAATCTGACTTGGTAATAACCACGATCAGATTCTCCACACCCAACAGCTGTAAAATAGACAGGTGCTCACGAGTCTGTGGCATTGGACCGTCATCGGCGGCAACGACCAGTAACGAGACGTCAATCGAACCCACACCGGCAATCATATTCCGGATGAATTTCTCATGGCCGGGTACATCAATAAAACCGATGGGCTCGAACGCTTCTCCGGGCAATTCCGGCGTTAAAAATGCAAATCCTAAATCGATCGATAAACCACGCTTCTTTTCTTCGGGTAGCCGATCGGTATCCACACCCGTAAGGGCTCTTATCAGCGTTGTTTTACCGTGGTCAACATGTCCGGCCGTGGCAACAATCATTTCTGGTGGCAGCCCTGCAACAGACTACCGGCGACGTTTAGGGCTATCATTATCGAATACATCTGGTTGCGCCTGTTGTGAGGATCGAATCACCAGTCAATTTTTGAGTCGAATGGCAGGATTCGAGAGTAATCAAAGATACTAAAAACCGGGGCGTAGTCATACTACCCTCGCAGTAAATCGAGTTACGCCGGGGGAGTGATTGTGATTGTCGCAAACATGAATCCTTGTATTTACAGGTTTAATGTACCGTTAAACCGCAACACGGTGAAAACCCAAATGCCGAGATTATCTGACGTCGTCGCACCCCTGCGCGCGAACCTTGAGTCGCTGGATTGCCCCGAGTTCGAGCATACCGCGTTCATCCCGCCAAGGCCGCTTAAAGAATGCAAGGTGGCGTTAATCTCCAGTGCGGGACTGATGAGCCGCCACGACGAGAATGTTGACGGAAAATCCGCTGATTATCGAAGTTTCCCCAAAGGGACTACTGATCGGGATTTACTGGTCAATCATCTGTCTATTAATTTTGATCGCACAGGCTACGCTGCAGATACCAACACCGTTTTCCCGAGGGCGCGCTTACAACAACTGGAAGCAGACGGGATAATCGGTAAAGCCGCCACAGAACACTACTCATTCATGGGCGCGACTCCCCCCGATCAGATGGAAAGCAACGTAAACAAATTGGTGGCTCAGCTAAAAGAAAGCAAAGTAAACACAGTCTGCCTGTTACCTGTTTGACCCAACTGTACTCGCGCCGTGAGCGTGATTGCACACTGGATTGAGAATCAGGGCATAAGCACTGTTGTCATTGGACTGGTCCGACACCACCTGGAAAAGACAAAGCCACCGCGCGCACTCTGGGTGCCGTTCGAACTCGGACGACCACTGGGTCCGCCCAATAATATTGAGTTTCAAAACGATGTACTGTCATCAGCTCTGACCATGGTAGAAACAGCAACTGAACCCACCATAACTGACTATACGTTCGACGATCCAAGTGCAGCAGAAAATACTGACTGGATCGCACCGGATACCGGATCGACAGCCACAATCACTGAAGAAGTTGCTGCGCTAAAACCACTGTATCAACGCCAGTGCGTCAATATCAGCCGCACATCAGTGGGTGTAGCGAAGATACCGATAGCCGAAGCAGCAGCGCTGTTAGATGGACTGACTAACGGTACTGATGTTTCGACAAGTCGAGACGATATTTCCCCAAACCTGATAATGCGTCTCGCCATGGACGACCTCAAAGCTTATTATATTGAAGCGGCCATCGCAGACTGTCAGCCTTCCAGTGAACAACTTTACAACTGGCTATGGCGTGACACCAACTTAGGACGGCAAATACGTGGGCTACGCAAAAAATACATGCAATCAGATGATGCAAAACTCGCATTACTCGGTGAACGATTTTTTGTACCTCATCAGTGGCGGGATTAACGATGAAGGAACATATATTCACAGAACATTAATCTGTTCAGCCACTGGATATACACCACCGTCCCGTAGCAGAGATGCAACAACGTGGTAGAACAACACCTCACCGCTTTACGTGATCTCCCGTCAATTGACGGTCTGTTGAAACTTGACGCAGCGAAAACACTGTGCAGTACCTATGGGCGGGATATTCCGCTCGAGGAACTTAAAAAACAGCTTGAAAATGTTCGAGCTGAAATTCGCGCAGGCACACTGCCGGGCATGAATCGAGATGATTTAGCAGACAAGGTAATCTCACAGACTACCGTCGAACTATCGCAACTTTTTTCTGCCTCCTTACAACCGGTGATCAATCTCACCGGAGTGGTATTACATACCAACCTTGGTAGAGCCCCGTATCCGCAAGTAGCCATCGATGCCATGCTAAGTGTCGCTGGCGGCGCGACAAACCTGGAATATCAGCTGGCAACCGGGAAACGTGGTCGTCGCGATGATCATGTAGAGCACTGGATTTGTCGATTGACCGGTGCAGAAGCCGCAACCACCGTCAACAACAATGCAGCAGCGGTTTTATTAGTTTTAAACACGCTTGCCAGAAAGAAAGAGGTCATCGTTTCGCGCGGTGAATTGATAGAAATCGGCGGCTCATTCAGAATGCCTGCAATCATGAAAAAAGCGTCCTGCAAACTTCGTGAAGTTGGCACCACGAATCGCACTCACTTGAAAGACTATCGCGAGGCGATCTCAAAAAAAACTGCCGCACTAATGAAAGTCCACACCAGCAACTACGAAATAAAAGGGTTCAATCAAAGCGTCGATGCACAAGCCCTGGCCGCACTTGCGGGGGAATTCAAAATACCGTTGATTGATGACCTGGGTAGTGGCAGCCTGGTTGATCTGGCCCCGTTTGGCCTCGGCTCTGAGCGCACGGCGCGTGAAGCCATTGACGAAGGCGTTGATATCATTACTTTCAGCGGCGATAAATTACTTGGAGGGCCACAGTGCGGTGTAATCGCCGGTAAGAAATCACTTATTCAGCAGATAGACAAAAACCCGATGAAACGCGCTATGCGGCTGGATAAAATCACGCTCGCCGCCCTTGAAGCCGTTCTGAAGCTCTATGCACAACCTGAGCAACTTGCAGAAAAGTTACCAGCGCTACGTGTACTATCGAGGTCACCGGATTTGATTGAAGAAAGTGCCAGGGACCTACAAAGTCTTTTACAAGCTAATCTACCTTCAGAAATCGCCGCAACTATTGAGCCTTGCCACAGCCAAATAGGCAGCGGGGCCTTACCGACCAGAACAATCAAAAGTTTCGCTGTAAAAATAGCGCCGACTAAAACTTACAGCGCTGAGTATCTGGCCGCTGTATTCAGAAAATTAAAAGTACCTGTCATCGGTAGAATAAAAAACGATTGCTTGTGGTTTGACTGTCGAACCCTGGAGTCTACCGAAACTGTAAAAACATCACTTCAGCAATTGACCGCTTTGATCTAACAGAACAGTCGTTTTAGCAAAGAGCTGATTGCACCTGCCAATCTATTGGTAAACCTACTTGCTGGATTGCTTATAGCCAGTCATAGCCAGGTACATACCAGGCAGTATCAATGCAGCGCCAACTGCATGAAACCAGGATGGCGACTCACCCAGTAACCACCAGGCCAACAGCGCTGTGTATATCGGCCCCAGATACAACACCAGACCAGCTCTGGCGGCACCGAATTCCTGCTGCAAAAACGCATACGCCTGGTATGCCCCGAAACCGGGTAACAAGGCAGCTACCGCACTGATCAAAATCGCCTGTCCCCAATCCACTGGTAAACCCACCACGATAGTTTCTACAACCGTAAAGGGAAAAAGAACCAGAATGCCGCCGGCGGTGATGACAGTCACTCGCGCAAAAGCAGATAAATTACTTTGATTTTTTCTCAATAAAACGGAGTAACAGGTCCAGCTGAGAACAGCGATTAATACCCAGATATCTCCGCGGGTAAACGCCACGTTAAGCAGTGACTGCCACGACCCCCGGGTTACAATAATAACGACACCAATGACCGATAGGAACAAGCCAACCAACTGCGTTCCCCGCAGGGTATCGGCAAAAAACCAGGCCGATGCAATGGCGACCAGCACAGGCGCTAAGGCGTATAACAAACCGATATTCAAGGCTTCGGTCGTTTCCCCCCCGATATAAACAAAAGCGCCGCAAATCCACATACCCAAAGCGCCAAGGAGCAGAAATTCAGGCCAGTTGCGTCGCCACTGCGGCCATTGGGCTCGCAACTCACTGTAGGCAAACGGTAGCATCAGACAGAACGCAAAAGTCCATCTCAAAAAGGCCAGTAAATGAGGACTGATGATGCCTGGCGCGTATCGCGCCACCAGATAATTGGTAGACCACATCGCCGGGGTAATGATAAGCAGTGCATAAGCCAGACGGCTGCGATTAGAATGGGTCAAGAAATTTAATCAGCGGTGAATTGTATAAGGCGGCAGTGCTATGATGACGAGGCTTGGCGGCAGCTGAATGTTATCGCTAAAAGGTCTATTTGGATAGATTTTTATCAAATGCCCCCCAATGACTGACAGGCCAAACGGATGCTAGCGCCCGCAGCATGCCATCATTTTACTATTCACATTTACAGTTGAACTCTATTAAACACCCATCCACAACCACCGACAGCGCTAGAGGCCAGAAACCGCTATTAGGCATTGGCTTTAAGGTGGCGTCTATCTGCTTGTTTGTCGTCATGATGATTACGATTAAATTTATGCAGGACCGAATACCAATCGGCGAGATAATCTTCGCCCGGTCACTACTCGGCATGCTGGCTGTTGCACTTGTCTACGCCGTGAGAGGCCAGCTCAAAGGCAGCTTTGTCATTAAATCTCCACGCGCGCATCTGACCTGGTCGGTCTCTGCTGCCTCGGCAATGGCCATGTGGTTTGTCTGCATCACTCTGATCCCACTGCCAGAAGCCACTGCCATCGGGTTTGTTATGCCCCTATTGGTGGTGGCATTGGCATTTCTAATACTGGGGGAAACCATTCGAATTATTCGTGGACTGGCAATATTGTCGGGGCTGATTGGCGTGGCAATTATTGTCTGGCCAAGCCTGGGTGTCGGGGCGGATTATAGCTCCACCGCATCAATTGGTGCGGCGCTGGCACTTGGCGCATCACTGTGTTGGGCATTCGCACAAATCACCCTTCGCAGACTCACTAAAACAGAAACCAGTGGATCAGCGGTTCTGAGCTTTTCTATCACCACTATGCTGCTATCTCTGCTCAGCCTGCCACTCGGCTGGGCTTTCCCGACCGCTTACGATTGGGCGCTCATCGCCATTTGCGGCATTGCCGGTGGCTTTGGGCAGCTCTGTGTTGCAGAGTCCCTGCGCTTTGCCGAAGCTTCCACCCTTGCGCCATTCGAATATCTGGCATTCCCGCTAGCGAGCCTGGCTGCGATCGTTTTCTTTGCTGAGTATCCTGATGCTAATATCTGGTGGGGATTGCCACTGGTGGTCGCCGGAGGGCTACTTGTTGTGTACAGAGAACACCAGCTGGGCAAGCGCAAAAAAACCGACGACAACCACAAACCAGATGCACCCGAACGCTAAATACTTCGTTATGAAAATATCCTCGAGCCCCTATTAGATGGCCACCTCTTCACTAGTCAATAAGAGCGTCTTGCTCCTCGTCGTTGCCACGATATCGGCACTGTTTTTCGGTGTAATCGGCCGCTTTGTTGAAGTGATTTTTTTAGCCGGGTTATTTGCCGCCGTCTGCCACCCGATCTATCGAAATTTCCTGCGGGTTTTTGGTCATCGACAAGCGCTTGCCTCACTGGCAACCATGATTCTCGTGCTGTGCTTCATCATTATTCCAGTGACTGTGATCGCCGTGATCGTCGCCGGGCAAGCGACCGATTTCGCAACGGATGCTATTCCCTGGCTGCAAAAAGTCGCTAATGAGCCGGGCTTAATCACCGGCATGCTGGAAAAGCTACCGTTCTATGATCGATTACTACCATTCAGGGACTTGATCACTGAACGGGTCGGCGAGGTACTGGTTGCTCTGAGTAAAGTCGGCGTCAGCTTGTTGCAGTCCGCCACGGTCGGCACCTTTAACGCACTGCTCAGCAGTCTGCTGGTTCTCTATAGCTTCTTTTTCTTCTTGATGGATGGTGGAAAACTGGTACAACTTATTTTGTACTATCTGCCTCTCGATGATAAAAACGAACACTTACTACTTGACCGTTTTAGAAGTGTTGCGGTTGCTACCCTGAAAGGCACCGCCGTCATCGGTTTTTTGCAGGGCGCATTTGCCGGGCTGGCACTTTGGTTTTGCGGGATTCCAAATGCACTATTCTGGAGTGTCACCATGATGTTCCTGTCAGTCGTACCGGGAATCGGTGCCGCGCTGATTTGGATACCCGCCTGCCTATACCTGATCGCCAGCGGGCAGATAGCCTACGGTGTCGGGCTTGCTGCGTTCTGCGGACTTCTGGTAGGCAGCGTTGACAATATCCTGCGGCCTAAATTGGTTGGCAACGATACCCAGTTACATGAACTGATGATTTTTTTCAGCACCCTGGGCGGGCTCTTAACCTTCGGTATTTCAGGCTTCATTATCGGCCCGATCATCGCAGCACTGTTCGTCACCGTCTGGGAGATTTACGGTGTTGAATTTAAAGCCTGGTTACCCAAGACCGATTTTGTCCCCTACGGAGGCTCTGACTTGCCAACCCTTTCGGACGAACAAGACGCACCAGCAACAGAACCAGATCAACGCCCTTATCGACCGGCACCAACGCAAGATCCGGCCATCAATGATCAGCCACCCGGCTTTGCCGGCAGCCCTAACCTTGCCGATCAGGACAATAAATCCGGGTAAACACCGACCGGGTTATGCCAATTGATCTGCCCACAGACTGATCAAACGAGCCTCTGCCGGCTGACCTTTAAAACAAATGATATCCCCTTCGGGAAGAACAACCCAGGGTAAGGCGCTATCAGTCCAGATATGTGCAATCGGCATAAGCTGCCGTATATCATCAAGATTTCCCGCCTTAATACTGATCAGCTCCGTCGGATCAGACGCAGCATGATAAATTCGCGAACCACAATTATCACAAAACGCCGCTATTTTCTGCCCGCCCCCGGCCAATGATTGCTCATGAATTTTCAATTTGCCCGAAACCAACACAAAACCCTCTGGTCTGATCAGATATGACAATCCGAATGCACTAGCGGATTGCGCCCGACAATCAGTACAATGGCAGGCGTAAAAAGTCAGCGGCATCTCCGGCACTTGAAAAAGAACCGAGCCACACTGGCAACGCCCGGACCGCGAATCATTTACTGCGTTAGCTTGTTTAATCATTTAAGAAAATCAAGGCTCAGTTGCCAATGAGAGTTTTACCCTTGCTTGCGATACTAGCTTTAAGCGTGACGCCTAACCAGGTATTCGCTGACGCTCCGCTGTCGTGCAACCTCGGACTGCTCAAAGACCTGGGTTGGAAAATCCAGCAAACGGAAAACCTGCCCGGTATTGAAAAACCACATACCTGTGCGAATCAATCAACCCCGGTTTTTACCTACAACCAGTCGATAGAAAGCCATGATGAAATCCAGCGACGCAGCCGAGAGGCACTAACATCAACCACCAGTCGGTGCCTGGTCAACAGAGAATATAAAAAGTCACTGAAAACCTCGATTGGAAAATTAATCGAAAACGATAGTTTTGATTTTCCGACCAGCGCGCCAGACCCCAGAGACCCGTTCATCCCTCCAGGGCAAAGCTGGGTTCCCGCTGGCGATCGCGGCTACGATATTCCGTCACAGTCAATCACCAGCGGCATAGATGCGCTTTACACAAAACCGTTTGTTGCAGAATGCGCTGCTGCGGCACAGATTGCTCAGCTGGCTTTGTACACAGAACACTACGGCATTTTCACCGATGCGATGCTCCAGCCTCGTGATGTTGGTATTGGCATATGGCCGCAATACATCCGCAATCCTTCTATGGCAGATAAATCTCCCTTATTTATCAATTCACGAAAAAGAAAGCAGGCTTTCAAAGTGCTTGCCGAATTAGGTAAAGGCGCCTTCTACGGACAAAGTGGTTACATCAAACCCTACAGCAATATGGACTACATTGACTCTATTGATAATCGTGGGCAAAACTTCGTTATTGTAGGGATTACAGAAAACGCGGTTGCGGCACTAGGCCAACGCGAACGGCCACTAAAGGAGTTGAGCGCCCTGTCCAGGAAGGTATGGAAAAAGTATAAAAAGAGACTGGATTCGGGGGAAGAAAAAGAAACGCTAAGAGCAGAAATGATCAGGGAATTCGAAACACTGGACCCGTTCTTCAGTGATATCAGAATCTATGTACACCCTTTGAGCGTTAGGAACTTCGCCTATCATCTGGGCAGACAGTTCAAATGGAACCCGAGAACGCCATTTGTTTTTGAGGTATATGAAGACTACCAAAGCGGGTACTTTTTTGATCGCTATATCGACTATCGCCTAAAACAGTGCCAACAAACCGCCTATTGCAGACAGATAGATCGCAAGCATACAGTCTTAACAGACAGGACCGGTGTGCCCGCAAAAGGGAACTACAACTCGATGCGCCAGTGCGAGGCAGACATACAAATCAGACGACTTCAGTAAAACAGACATCTTAATGCTGCATAAATGGTATCGAGTACAACACTGAACCTGCAGACATCAACAATCTGCAGATCAGCTTTAAGCCTTACTGAGCAGCAGTCAACTGCCCGAAAAATACCCGGGTATCATCCGCCGAGTGTGCATCCAGCCAGACAGTACCATTGGCTAACCGATCCAGTAAATCGGGATACAAGTCGTCGGCAGGATCGTTGAAATTCCCATCCTTGAAAAATCGGGCAGGATTACTGGTTCGCTGTGTTAGTGGCGCGTAAACGTTTTCAGTTCCATCGCTGACAACACCGTCATTCACATGAGCGTCTGCCAGGGTCAGATCAGAAGTATTCCAGGTAATGGAATAGTCACCAGTCGTCTCGTTGACCAATAAGTACCCGTCTGCAGTCCCCCCGTTATCGCCTGGCACGGATGTACGATATTGCCGAACATCTCCTGGCAATAGTTGGCGCCGGACTAATCCATTCAGGTTGCTCGAATCACTGGCTGCGAGATAAAGATTTCCGGAATTAATATTCTGCAAAACAAACGCTGTCTGCTCAGCCGAAAGATTAGCGGGTATAGCCCAGACACCCCCACCCTGATTTTCCAGTGCAACGGCGACAAAGCCGTTTGACCCCGGTGGCCCTACCATCAGATCTACGCGATCAGCGTTAACATTAGAAAGCGTAACGGTTCCACTTGCTTCACCGGTATCTCGGTCAAAGTCGAGATTCGTGGTGCCAAAACCGTCTGACGACAACGGCGGAACCACATTTTCAGGGATTAGATCTTCCTGAAACAACCCATCGTTCGTTAAAAATCCCTGACCAGCGGTGTTGGTACCACCGGTCCCTCCTGGCCCGCCATCTGTTCCGCCCGTTCCACCGTCAGTACCACCGGTGCCGCCATCTGCTCCACCCGTGTCACCGTCGGTACCACCCGTGCCGCCATCTGTTCCACCCGTGCCACCGTCAGTGCCACCAGTGCCGCCATCTGTTCCACCCGTGTCACCGTCGGTACCGCCGTCTGTTCCACCCGTTCCGCCGTCGGTACCACCGTCTGTTCCACCCGTTCCGCCGTCGGTACCGCCGTCTGTGCCACCATCAGTGCCACCGTCTGCCCCATCCGTTCCACCGGTGCCGCCATCTGTTCCACCGTCGGTGCCGTCGCCACCATTGGTAGCGCCATCACTTCCATTTGCCGTTCCGGCATCATCGTCGTCACTATTGAGCAGCGCACCTGCGAGCGCCACCCCCCCTATCACGCCAAGCGCAGTGGCTCCGTTAATACCACCGACACCGCCGACCAGCCCTCCGTTGGTATCCCCTGCCTGTTCAGCGGAACAGGCGGTCAGTCCTAACATCGCTGCCACAATGATTGGCAGGGCCTTCCGTGGACAATTCACTGGTAGTTGGTTTTTCATGCTTATTAAAACCCCGTTGCTTTATTAAATTGAGAGAAGTTTATTGCGGACGCTCATTAGACCAATTCATGCAGTCATAGTCCGTTACTTTTTGATACATTTTGTGACCGTGGTTTCGATACACCTGTACCCGATGGCTGAACTTTACTCTTGATAGCGCGCCCTGTTTATTACCAGCTAATCAATCATTTATTCCAAGATAAAAAGCACCTTATTAATCCCTCTATCAAGCCCTCATTTGAGCGACAGCAGATCAATTTTCGCATTGAATCAAGCCTTCAACCCACGGTGATGTAAAGATTTCGATACAACATGTATCAATAGATTATCTAGCACTTGTAATTATGTGATTTAAATCTTTGATCAGCCGATATTTAGTTTTCCACACTGTAAAAACCCTGGTCCGATTTTGAATTGATATTAATCCGCATCACTGGCTAATCAGTTGCATTACTATGGTATTTTCCAGCGCGACTTGAAAGAGCACAGCACCATGATGTTTCCAATTCGAGACGAAAACCCGCAACTTCGAACACCGCTGATCACTTACGTTCTCATTGCACTTAATGTAGTTGCATGGCTGTTACTTCAGCGATCCGGTGTTGAACCCGGGCTAACTGCATCAGTGTGTCAATTCGGATTGATACCTGCCGACCTCACCGCGAAAGAAATAATACAAACACGTTTCATGTGCCCCATCGACGGCAATCCTGACTGGTACACATTGGCCACTTCTATGTTCATGCACGGCAGCTGGATGCATTTGATTGGCAATATGTGGTTTCTGTGGATATTCGGAAATAACGTTGAAGACTCAATGGGATCACTTCGTTTTGCACTTTTTTATGTCGTTTGCGGTATTGCTGCATCCGCCACACAGATCATTGCAGACACGGAATCCACCGTACCAATGGTGGGTGCATCAGGCGCTATTGGCGGGGTAATGGGTGCGTATATTGTGCTGTACCCCAAAGTCCACGTGCATATGTTTTTTCTGTTCCGCACTTTTGCGATACCAGCCATTATGATGCTGGGCTACTGGATCGTTATGCAACTGGTAGGTGGCTTCTCCTCGATTGGGGCTAAGGGAGGCGGAGTGGCATTCTGGGCACACATTGGTGGCTTCATAGCCGGGATGGGATTGATATTTTTATTCAAAAACGAACAACTTCTAAAAGCTCATCCCTACCGCGGTTGGAATCAAACAGAACATCAGACATCCGCCTGGAAAAAAGTCCCGACCCGAAAAGGATCGTGGCATTGATATTCAGATTTCAATGATCACCTCAGCGGGCAGTACTTTCTAATGATCGAGGGATGGATTGTATTTTCAATAGGCGCAGCATTTTTTCAAAACCTGCGCTCTGCCCTTCAAAAACATTTAAAAGGCAAACTCTCGAACAACGCTGCTGCATACGCTCGCTTTCTGTATGCACTACCGTTTGCTTTTTTGTACTTGCTCTTGCTGGTTAAGTTTGCTGACAAACCTCTACCAACTGCAAATGCCAGATTTCTCTGGTATTGCCTGCTAGGCAGTATTTCACAAATTATTTTCACCATTTTACTGCTGTGGATGTTTTCCTTCCGGAGTTTCGCAGTAGGCACCACGTTTTCAAAACTGGAAGTTTTTACCGTCGCAGTAATCGGGGCGCTGGTACTTCAGGACAAACTTAATCTATTGGCGATTATTGCCATACTTATCAGCACCACCGGTGTGCTGGCACTCACCGCCGGACAAACCGGCGTATCGTTAAAAACACTGACTGTTAATCTTCGTGGCAGAGACACTCTCGTCGGTCTTGTCTGTGCAGTGTTTCTTGGTGCCTCAGTGGTGTTTTTTCGCGGGGCCGCACTTGCGCTGAATCACACAGACACACTGACCACCGCCGCATTCACACTGGCCACCGCATTGTCCCTGCAAACTGTCTTAATGGGGCTGTGGATCTGGCGATTCGAATCGGACCAGTGGCGCAAACTATTTGCCGAGTGGCGCTGGGCGGGCGCTGTCGGAATTGCAGGTGCTCTGGCTTCTATTGGATGGTTTACTGCATTCACTCTTCAGAATGCCAGTTTCGTGCGAGCTGTCGGGCAAATTGAATTGATATTTACCTACGTGTTCTCGGTATACATTTTTCGAGAAAAAGTGACATATCTGGAGACCGCCGGCATCCTTTTAGTTGGCCTGGGCATTCTAGTCCTGCTACTGACTGCTTAACGCTAACCCCTCAACTTCCGGTCGCCTGGCATCGGGTTCTCACCACGCGGCAGTCCAGGCTGTAAGCCGGATGCTGATTAGAAAACACGGTTCAGCCGGTATCCGGCACTATCTGTATGACCCCGAAATCACTAAACCGGGGAGGTTGCGAGTGGATTTCGCCTGAATTTGCCAAAATATCAGCGAAAAAAATATATTTCCCGTTGCTGCAAACGAACAATCCGAGCAATATAGAAGCAAGCACGGCTAATTTAGGGGTTTGCACAACAGCCCCAGTGGATGTCAGTTAGGAGCAAAGCTCCCACTTCCCGCTAAACTATTGTTTTATCAACAAACCTGACGCCCATCGAAAAATCTGCCACCCAAATCCAGCAATGTAAATATTTTGTTACAAAAATAGGGGAATGTATCTTTTTGTCATGACACTTGCAAACACTTTATTGGAGCGTTAAGATATTTTATGTCATGACGCCATATGGATTACTAACAAGTAAAACTAATTGTTCCAATAAAACCATGCACTTGTATATATTAGAAGGTGCTGCTTGGCTCAATTACAATACTTCTGACCAGAATATTGAGGCCTGATGTACAAGTTAATCTACAATTCAATATTAGTTTCACTGGGTTTATCTCAGCTGGATCTGTCGCAGAAAAACCACATCGCTGATCGATCTGGAAAGTCGCGTGCGACACTGGTCAGCGGACTGCTACGCAACCGCATCTTTCTCATCGCACTGTTGACGACACTGCTGGTTTCCGCAGCTGTTTTTGTCGGCATCGGAGCAAAGAATGCCCTGTCGTCTGTCGGCAGCCACGATTTTCAATGGACCCCCACTCGCGACTTCATCGCTGGCGTCAGTCCTTACTCTGATTTTTTGCGCTGGAAAGCAGAGGGCAATGAACACACTCCACCTCACTTCCTCAACCAATCACCTAGCTACCCCGCATCCGTCTATGTGCTGCTGACACCATTTGGCACATTAGATTGGCCGACAGCAAAATTGACCTGGCTTTGCATCAATCTCTGCCTGATTGGCCTGCTTTTATGGGGACTCCAAAGACTTTACCCCGTAAATAGCCCGGTAGCTCTTATATTGGTGTCATTGCTATTCTTATGCTCAACACCGCTGCGTGCCAGCCTGGGCGCTGGACAGCTTAATTTTCTGAGCCTGGCTGCGTTTGTATGGGCCTACCATTTCGCCCGCAGTGACGGTGATATGAACACCAGAGTTGCAGGGGCGCTCCTGGCTTTAGCCTGGGTAAAATACTCACTGACATTTCCGCTTACCCTGCTTTTTATCTGCCGCGGCAAATGGAAACCGGTGGTCATCGCGGCAGTGATCCACGCCGTCTTGACGGTCGCTGCAGCAATCCAGATAGGCATGTGGCCCCATGAATTCTTTTTTAGCTCGGTTGAAGTAGTTTTGATGGGGGATGGCACCGGCTTTCTAAACCTGGTCGCACTCTCGATGACTCTAAATCTGCCGATGAGCCTGGCAGTATCAGCGATCATTGCGGCGACCACCTATGTGCTTTGGCTGCTCCCTCGAATACGAGAAACTGATGATTTGCTTTTAATGACTTTCCTTGGTCTGTTCTCGTGCGCTGTCTTTTACCACCACGGTTATGACTTCATCGTTCTTCTATTTTGCGCCTGGGCACTGGCCCGAAAACAGCTCCAGGGAATCCAGGCTTATTCCACTTTCCTGTTACTTGCGCTAGCGTGGACCGGTCAATGGCTCAGCTACGAACTCGCACCGTTTATGGGGTCGGCAGGATTAATCAGCACACTTGTTGTTGATAGCCTGCTGGTGGTGACTTTCTATTGCACACTGGCCCTGGTCTGGAGTAGCCTGATCAAAACAAACGCGCGCTCAAAAGCGCCGGCTGTCACCGCGCTGTCATTCTGACCGAAGATAACTTGTCCGGCTTCGAAATCGTGAAGGCAGCTATAAACCGCCACTCACTGATTCCGACATTATGCAATTCAATCCATTGGTACGCGCGACCGAGTTCCCACCCGTAACCGAAGCCGCCAGCTGGGTTGCAAACCGCACATTTGACGAGTCGCTGCCACTTATCGATGTCTCCCAGGCAGTCCCGGGCTATCCTACATCGCCCCCGATACTGCAGCATATGGCTAAAGTGCTGCAACTTGCGCCAACCAGTAAATACGGACACGTGCTCGGCCTGCCAGAGCTGAGACAGGCTTATGCCACAGAATTAAATTCATCGCACGTTTCATCAAAACACATTGCGATCACCGCTGGTTGCAACCAGGCATTCTACGTCACTGTAGCCACGCTGTGCGGGCCGGGGGACGAGGTAATGCTACCGTCTCCATGGTATTTTAATCATAAGATGTCACTGGATATGCTTGGCATTGAGGCATTGCCATTGCCCTGCGGCGAAGACACCAGAATGATCCCCGACCCCACCGCCGCGGCACGCCTGATCACCGAAAAAACCAAAGCAATTGTGCTTGTGTCACCGAACAACCCGACCGGGCAGATCTACCCCGCTGAAACCATCGATGCATTCTATGCGCTATCCAAAGATACCGGTGTGCCGCTCATTCTGGATGAAACATACTGCGATTTCAGGGAATCGCCAGATGCTCCCGCACACCATATATTTGATGATGAAGACTGGTTTGATCATGCAATCCACCTTTATAGTTTTTCGAAGGCCTACGCTTTGGCAGGCTACCGCGTGGGCGCCCTGGTCGCATCCGAGCAGTTTCATCGTGAAGCCACCAAAGTGCTCGACTGCGTGACTATCTGCGCACCACAACTCTCCCAGCATGCCGCATTGTTTGGCCTGCAAAACGAATCAGAATGGCGGGAGGATAAAAGACAGTTGATGTACGCGCGGGCCAGTGCTTTTAAAACCGCTCTGCAGCAAAGCAACCACGGATACGAAATTGCTGCCATGGGAGCATACTTCGCATACTTAAAGCATCCATTTGCCAGCCTAAGCTCGATGAAGGTCGGAAAATACCTGGCCGATCAGGCCAATATTCTCGCACTCCCAGGTGAAATGTTCGGCCCGAATCAGGAAAACTACCTGCGCGTGGCATTTGCAAATGTGGATCAAAAGATTATGCCCGATATCGCTGACAGGCTCAGTCGCTACCAGCCCTGACGTCCTGCCGCCACTTCCCATCCAGCCAAAATGTCACATTAATTCATAAATATCAAAAGTATACGCTCATCGGCTCGGCTATACTTTGCTGGTCGTTCTGAGACGGGGGAAGCGGTGTCAGGCGACACATCAGTCCCAAGGACTCTATTTTTGAACAAAACAGGAAGCGAATTATGCTCGGCACTATAATTTCAGCACTTATCGGCGGCGGCGGTGGTTTCGGCGGTGGTCAGTTGATTAACATGCTTACTGGCGGCGGCGGCAGCCCACTGATCGGGATCATATCCGGTCTTGTTGGCGGTGGTGCTATTGGCGGTCTGCTCGGTCGCGGTGGCGACGGTGCTTCAGCTGGTGCAGCAGCCGCTGGCGGTTCCTTCAATCCCAAGCAGATCATCGGTGGCCTGCTTGGCGGCGCGGGCGCAGGGGCACTTGGCCAGGGTGTACTAGGCACCTTGATGAGTGCTGGTGGTGCAGGCTAACCTGCAACCCATCAAACACTAAAAGAAGCGCGACTTGTTCGCGCTTTTTTTTGCCTGTAAATCAATGCTCAATGGCAAAGACAGTAAGAGTTCCGCAAAAATTTTTCAGAGAATGGAAAAGTAGAAAAGTGTTTCTCCCTTCAATATTCCCGGCGTAGTGTCGTTAATCCAAACGCTACTCTGGCGCTCAGCGCTCCACCCAACGGATTTACCCTTTATGTCTCCAGGTCTTATTGCATGTCTCCTGATAGCGATCGTTATTAGCGTTGTAGTATCAAGAAGAAGAAACAACGAAAAACTCAACCAGCAGACTGTCGAAGCAAACGAAGTCTAACGCACACCCGATTTCGCACTAATGCTGGTAATGACGTTGTCGCGGTAAGTGAACCGCGACCTTATCGTCCGCCGACAACACACCCTCGCGTTCAACCCAGGCGGTTACACCACGCCGTCCAAGTGCGTGCTTAACGAAGTACTTTCCATAGCCCGGCTTGAAGCCATCTATGACCTCAGCCGGATACTTGCATGGTTCGTTTTCTGCATCGACCACCAGAGAAACTCCGCCCGAGAAAATTAACCGGGTTGATGGTGGCAGCAGTGTAAGATCAGGAATACCCGAAAGACACAGATTGGCACCGAGCCACGCGGGTTTTATAGACTCTATATTCATCGCCTCTGCAATCAACACCAACTCTTCCCGCGACACTATTGATACCTGCCGGGTGTTGCGAATCACGGTTCCTTCGGGATATTGCCCCTTTACACGGACACATGAACTGCGTGTCAATCCGCTATGTGATTCACCGTCTATACCCTCAAATGTCACAGACACTTTTTCTGTGGCACTGGAGGTTATACCGCTGGAGTTATCAGCATGAATGAGTAGCTCATTCACTTCACCACGAATGCCGGAATCAGTTATCACAGCCATTAAGAAAGAACCTGTAATACTTGTAGTAAAAGCCGAACCTTATGGCTTACCTACAGTTGCCTCAAACTGAATGGTGACTTGCGGGTCAATAAATTCATCCTGACCGTTATTGCCAACACCAAACGCCGTGCGATCTATCGTTAATGAGCCTTCTGCATTATCCCCGACCACTGACATCGGGAAAGAAACTGTCTGGCTCACCGCTCGAATGGTTAATTCACCAGTTACGGAATAAGCATCATCACCGGAAACCTCAATTTGTTGCGAGGCAAAAGTTGCTACCGGATACTCTTCAGAAGCGAACCAGTCAGCGGTGACAACCGTTGCATCTGTCTGCCCGTCCCCGGTACTTACCGATGCTGTTTTAACCGTGGCATTAAGACTGGAGGCTGCAGGATTTTCGGGATCAAGCAAAAGAATAATTTCACTATCCGCAAAAACACCATTTACCGCCTCACCCATTTGCATCACGGTAAAACCCACGTTACTCAGGGCCAGATCGTCAACCGTGCTCGATGCAGACACACTCGCACTACCTATCGCCACCGGCATAGCGGATTGCTGCATCTTATTGACTAAAAATACAGACCCGGCAAACGCTATCAGCACACCCGGCACAATCCCGTGACTATTATCTCTCCCGTGAGACGCAGACAAAAACATACGCGACATAACCCCGTCTTTTAAAAACAGATAATGCCGAAGCGCTGCTAACACATGCAACACGACAATAACCACCAACGCCTTTACCAACAGATGATGGATGCCTACAAACTGCTCTGCGACATCTGCTTTATCCGGGAGCTCAGATACTATTGGTAAATGCGGCCATGGGATCAAACCAAACAGCTCAGTTTGGAGATTTAATGGTGATGCAGATACCATCACCCATCCGCTCAGCGGAATTAAAAACATAAGCAGGTACAACACTAAATGTGCACCGCCCGACCCCAGCTTTTCAATCGATCGCATACTATCCGGCAATTGAGGGGGGCGATGCGTCACTCGCCAAAGCAGACGAATAACCACCATAACAAGCGCAAGAATTCCGAACGACTTATGCCACTGTATTAACTCGAACCTGAATGGATCGTCGTTCGGGTATCGACTCATCACCTGACCCAGTATCACCAGGCCAACGAGCAACAGTGCGATCAGCCAATGCAGACTGATCGCTACTGAGTTATATCGGGTGGTTTGCAACCAACTAGCCTTGAATCATTTCTGCTTCAATTTGAAGCTTCACATCATCACTGATGTAGGGTGCATTAGCGCCAAGCCCCCATTGCGATCGCTTCAAGCCACCCACTGCAGATATACCCACAACCGGCTTCTTAGCCATCGGGTGCATCATGGCATTATTGACAGTGACTTTAAGAATAACAGGATGTGTTTGATCTTTGATGGTCAAATCGCCCGTCAGGTCGTAGGTTCCATCCGCATTGGCACTGACCGCAGTACTTGAGAAACTGATCGTCGGGTTATTGGCTGCATCAAACCATTTTCCGCCGGTAATGTGATCGTGCCAGATTGCCGAACCGGTTTGCACACTCTCAGTTTTAATCTCGAGAGAAACAGTCGTATTCGCAGGCTCTGCCGTGTCCAGATTCATTGACAGATTGAACTCTTCAAAACCTAGCGTTGGATTCGACAAACCCAGATGATTGTACTGGAAGCGAATATACGCATGGGTTGGATCAACATTATAAGTACCAGCGGGTACGGCGGTGAGATCTGCTGCATTTACTGTCCCGGCCAATAGAGTTGCGGCCAAAAGAAACGCTGACGTTTTCATAGATTTATCCTTGAATTTAAAAATACACTGAATGGAGTTGGTGCAACATTGAGACACCCTCACCCATGCTAGGTTCACTGCCGGAGACGCCTCCCGACAATATAGACGATGGAAAGTATGAAGTTGAAACTATCGATTCGCAACAAGCCAGGCTATCCACAGCTGACATCGCGTAAAAATTTACGATATCCTGACGATACTTACCGACCGGGGGCAAAACCATGCTGACGCAACAGCAAATCGAAGAATACCGGCAACACGGATATTTACTGATTGAAGACGCGCTAACAGCACCGCAACTTGCCAGACTGCAAGAAGTGACCGACTCATTGATCAGTCAGTCATCAGAAGTAACACAAAGTAATGAAAGGTTTGATCTTGACGATGGGCATACTGCAGACAATCCCCGCCTGACACGCATAAAACTGCCCCATACACTCGACCCGATCTACTGGGAGGTTATTCGAAGTGAAAATATTCGCAACCTGATCACACCACTGATTGGCGATAACATTCGATTGCACACCAGCAAACTCAACACCAAGGCCTCTTCCGGCGGAACTGCGGTTGAATGGCATCAGGACTGGGCCTTCTACCCGCATACGAATGATGATCTTCTGGCGGTCGGCATCATGCTGGAAGACGTCACTCCAGAGAGCGGCCCGCTAATGACAATCCCCGGATCTCATAAAGGTCCGATCCTCGACCATAGCCGGGATGGTATTTTTTGCGGCGCTATTGATCCGAAAGACCCATTATTTGATCGACAAAAGGCAAAAACTCTCACAGGCCGTGCCGGGTCTCTCAGCATTCACCACGTGCGAACGTTACACGGCTCCGCACCCAATCACTCCAGCAACGCACGAAAAATTCTTTTCTACGAATGCATTGCAGCAGATGCCTGGCCTATCAGCGGTGGCGTGAGTGGTTACAACGGCTTAAGTCAACAACAGCTGTGGGAGGGAATGAACAGCCGGATAGTGTGCGGTGAACAGCCGCGTACCGCGCGGGTTGAAAATGTGCCTGTACTGATGCCATTAGCACCGCCACCAGACCCCACTTCAATTTTCAAGGTGCAAAAAACCGGGGGTGCTGTCAGCGCTTTCGATTGATTACCGCTATCTGGAAAGTCGATGCACCGGTTTGCTGCAGCTCTAGCCAGTCGGGTGCAAACCACTACACCCGACCGCTTAGCTTTTAGCTAAGACCTATAAAAACAATGTGACGATTGAAGGCCAGATCAATAGCACAGAGAGCCCTAATAACTGCAAACCGATAAACGGCAGAAAGCCTCTGAATATATCAGTGAGTGATATATGTGGCGGTGCCACAGACTTCAGATAAAACGCTGCCGGACCAAACGGTGGTGACAAGAAACTCACCTGCATATTCATACAGAACAACACCCCGAACCAAACCGCTACATGACGGGGCTCCAACTGACCGATCAGGCCGATTTCTTCGATCGGCAGGCGCTTCACGATTGGCAGAAACACCGGAATGATCAGCAGTACAATGCCCACCCAATCCATGAATGCCCCCATAAACAACAAGATGACCATCATAATCAGTATGACCATCATGGTAGGCATTTCCGCACCCACAATAAGCTCTGCAATATAGGTTGGCCCTCCGGCTAGAGTATAGGCACCAGCCAGCGCTGCAGCACCAACAGTCACCCATATAATCGTGCCTGTCGATCGCAGTGTTCGCATAAGACTTACCCAAACCAGATCGACCGATGCTTCACCGCGGACCGCTGCTATCATAAAAACAGCAAGAGCCCCCATACCGGCAGCTTCCGTGATACCTGTGATACCCCCGTAAATAGAACCAAGCACAATCGCGATTACCGAGAAAGGCGGTACCAGCCCTTTACCATGATGCCAACCCAGTTTTGTACGTCTTAGACCAAACACAGCAAACATCAGAATCAGGCACACAGCGATGATTCCAAGTAAATAGGGTACCTGGTGCACCATGCCTATCGCCGGCGCTTCAAAATCATCCGCGCCGGGCGTATTGCGTCCGGTCGCCGTCAGAAATGCTATTCGGGCAAGCAACAAGGTGACCGCACCGACAACAACAATGCAAAGAAAGGCACAGAAAGCCATAAACTTTTCGCCACCCGGCAGATCGTCTTCACGCGGCTCCGGCAAGGGCGCCTGAGAAGGATCAAGTCGAGTTCGAACAATGATGTAAATGATGATAAAACTGGCAAGCATAAAGCCCGGGAGAAACGCACCGGTGAACAACGCTTTGATCGAGGTTTCTGTGATCAAGCCAAAAATTATCAGTACGATCGAGGGCGGTATCATGGTACCCAGTGAACCAGATGCGCAGATGGTTCCGATAGCCAGATTCTGGTTGTAGCCAAGGCGCAACATTTGTGGCAGCGCAATCAAACCGAGCAGCACGACCTCTCCACCGATAATTCCGGACATCGCAGCCATCAATACCGCCATTAGCGATGTGACAACGGCTATGCCGCCACGTGTACGACTCATCCAGAAATTCAGACTGTCATACATTTGCTTGGCCACGCCTGAACGCTCAAGCAGTGCAGCCATAAAGATAAACAACGGCACGGATAACAGCACATATTCCGTCATCAAATCGTAGACTTTCTGCGTCAGAATATAGAGCGGCCCAGTCCCGGGCCTGCCGGTCAGCAAGCCTTCCCCGAAACTCATCGGATCAGTTAACAACGTTGGCTCGAACTTCATGATCATAACGAGCGCTGCGAGTACCGCAGAGGCAAAGCCCAAAGGCATGCCTATCGCCAGCATGAGTATCAGCCCTATAATCAGGACTATTGAAATAGTACCGACATCCATTAGCTTGCTCCCACGCTTTTCTTGATGGCTTCCAATTCTTCCTGGTCAACCAAATCCTTTTCCATCAGTTCAGACGGATCACGATTCCAGTCTGCAATAAGATTCAGGAGTGCTTGCAAAGCAATTAGACAAATGACGATAAGGATCGTCGGCTGAATAGTTGCGGGGATGGGCGGGTCGAAAGCGGTACCAAAGGTTTGCCACTTGTAAAACTTATTAATGAAGACTTGCTTGTAGCTACCAAAAACCAGACAGATCGCGAAGAACCACAATAACGCTACCCAAATGACATCGCAGACGTGTTGTAACGATCGAGGCAGTACATCATAAAGTATAAATATTCTGATATGACTGCGTTGCTGCATCGCATACACACCGGACAACATAAACACAAACCCGCCAATCCATAAGGTGAGCTCATTTGCCCAGAGAGTGGGTTTTTCCAGCACATAGCGCGCAAACACCTCGTACAACATCACGCTGGTCATCGAGATGATCAGTATCATCACTATTCGCCCAACAAACATGGCAATTTTGTCAATGCGACTGTAGTGCTGGAACTCCATCTGCGCAGGAACAATGGTTTTAACGCCGAGATAGAATATGAAAGGAAGTAAAACAAGTGCCGCCCAATCCACAATATCCGCAACACCGAACAGACCCGGAAGATTCGGTGTCACATCCTTGCGTTTATGCATTTCGGTCATCTGCACCGTTAAGCTGGTGCTGTCATCATGCGGCCAGAGATCGAGGATATAAGCAGGCGCATGCCAGATGGCCCAGCCTGCGCAAAACACAAACGCGAAAGGAATTATCCATTCCTTAAGGCCACCAGATTTTTCTACCATCAGTTCCTCTCAGCAGAGCGAAGGCACCCGCACTCAGAAGTAGCGCGACAGACCTAACTTCGCTTCGGTATTTTCAGTACGTTACTAGAGTGTAGTCGCTCGGGCCGGGAAGATTCAGTCACAAAGCGCTTGGGATTTTTCACCGAGACAGGCAGACCACCGCAATCGTTTTTTATATTGTTATAAGTCGGTGTTCAATTCAAAGTGGATGACGACAGGTAATTCTGTCGTCATCCAGGCAATCAGGAACTTCTGATTACTCTACAGCGCCAATTTCCTTCAGGAATGCAAGGTGAGCACCCAACAGCTCTTTTGCTTCAGGAGTAGTCGCGTATTCTTCCCAAGTGGTTGCTACAGCTTTACGATACTTGGCCATATCTTCGTCAGACCATGTGTTGAGTGTAACGCCTTGTTCACGTAACTCAGCCGCTGCCTTTTGCATTTCGATGCCTTGCTTGGTAGTGGTTTTCAATCCAAGCGCCTGCATAGCAACCTTCATGATTCTCTTGTGAGCTTCCGGCATGCCATCCCATACATCTTTACGGCAGGCAAGGTGGTCAGCTGGCATAGAGTGGAAACCGGGATAGTTGGTATTCTTGGCGATATCATATAAGCCAAGGCCAACGTTGTTGGCAATCGTAGAGGCGTCTGCACCATCGATAATGCCAGTCTCAAGTGCCGTAAAGATTTCGTTGAAATCCATTACGATCGGTGAAGCACCCAGATTCTCGAAGATGTTGGTGATAACACCGGGAGGTGCGCGGAATTTCCAGCCTTTGAGATCATCGACACCAGTGAATGACTTGGTAGAGACCAGTGACTCAGGACCGGGGATCCACCAGCCGATGAATTCCATATCCTGTGGATTATAGAGCTTGTTCAGCGCGTCATAACCACCGGCGTGCAGTAACCAAGAATACTGTGTGTACGGATCAGCATAGCCGCCGTTCAGATCGCCAGTGAACTGGAAGGCAGGGTTCTTACCGACCTGGTAAGCACCACCGGTCATATCGCAATCAAGAATCCCGGTAGCTGCGGCATCGAAGGTCTCTGCCGATTTGACAACCGAGCTCGCGTAGAACATTTCGATTTCGATGTCGCCGCCAGACATAACAGTTACATCATCAATAAATTCGGCAGCAAGCTCTCCGGAAAGAGTCTCTGTGGCAAAGTGAGTCTGGATGCGTAATTTGGTTTTTTCAGCAGCAAATGCTGATCCGAACGCCATGGTCAGCGCAGCGGTACCTGCAAGCGCAAGCGTTGCGACTGGTTTGTTAAGCTTGTACATATTGATCCTCGCTATAGAAATTATTTATTCAGGGCTTGTGTGGCTGAAGTGCGTTAGTGATCACAATAACAAGCCATTCTGCAAAATATGTTGCAACAGGCAGGGCCACCCCGACACCACCAGCGGCGCCCGGACTGATCCATACATGCCGGTCGATTTAAACACAGTGCGTGCACTTTTCCAATCGCGATTTCATCAGACAGCTCTCTATCCTTTTGAAATCAGACCGCCGCCAGCCACGCAACACCTAGGATGGCGCAGACACAACACGGATGCAGCGCAGAATCTCCTCGGGCGTGGCGGGCGCATTGAGTGCCGGAAATCGACAATCGATAGCGCAGGTGGCAATTGCCTGCCGAATTGCGGAAAACACTGACAATGCCAACATCAGCGGCGGCTCCCCAACCGCTTTTGACCGCAGCACGGTACGCTCTGCATTCGGGCTGTCTTGCAACAGCGCCACATTGAATACCTCCGGGGCATCACTGATGGCGGGTATTTTATAGGTGGCCGGTCCATCGGTTAGTAATCGCCCGGCGCTATCCCAGCACAGCTCTTCATTGGTCAGCCAGCCCACCCCCTGAATGTACCCGCCCTCAATCTGACCGATATCAATAGCCGGGTTAACCGAATTCCCGACATCGTGCAATATATCGGTGCGTAGTATTCGGGATTCACCGGTAAGCGTATCGATAATCACCTCGGATACAGCAGCACCATTGGCATAATAAAGAAACGGGCGTCCGCTGGCCGAATCACGGTCATAATAAATGTCGGGGGTTTTATAGTATCCACTGGCAGACAAAGACACTCTGGCCATCCACGCAGAGTTGGCCAATTCCGCCCACGACATCAACCCCCTGGATTCCAGCTGCACACCGTCATCAGTGAAGGTCACCCCCTGTGGATCACATTGGTGTACTTCACAAACATGTTCTACCAGGCGCCGTTTGAGTTCACCCGCTGCTATCTGTGCTGCCATCCCGTTGATATCAGTTCCAGATGATGCAGCAGTGGGCGATGTGTTCGGCACTTTATCTGTGCGAGTCGCAGACACCTTTATGGATTCCACCGGGACACCTAACTCTGCAGCAACAATTTGAGCCACTTTGGTGTTCAACCCCTGCCCCATCTCAGTGCCACCGTGATTTAAGTGCAAGGTACCGTCGGTGTACAGATGCAACAGCGCACCGCCTTGATTCAAGTGCGTTGCTGTAAAAGAAATTCCAAACTTAACCGGAGTCAGTGCTATTCCTTTCTTTAATATTTCACTGGTTTTATTAAACTCCAGAATCTCTGACCTTCTACGTCGATAGTCTGATTGCGCTACAAGCTCATCAACAATACGTGGCACGGTAAAGTCAGTAATCTGTTGATGATAGGGCGTCACGTTACGATCAGATATGCCATAGAAATTTTGCTGACGAACGTCCAACGGGTCTTTATTTAAAGCATGTGCAATTTCATCAATGACTGCTTCCATTGCAAACATACCTTGCGGCCCGCCAAATCCACGAAAGGCTGTATTCGATACGGTATGGGTTTTACAACGCAATCCTTCAATATGAACATGCGGTGTAAAGTAGGCGTTATCACAATGAAACATTGCTCGATCAACAATAGCATCCGATAAATCCGGTGACATACCACATTGGCCGGCGAGGCAAAATTTCAGCGCATGCAGTTGCCCGTCATCACTAAAGCCGACTTTATACGACTGGTGAAACGCATGGCGTTTACCTGTCATGATCATATCGTCGCGCCGTGAAAGCCGGCAAACCACTGCACAGTGATTACGTTTAGCAAAAATAGCTGCATAACAACAACAAGCATTGGCGTGCGTTTCCTTGCCGCCAAACCCACCGCCCATACGTCTGGTCTCTACAACGATAGCATTCATGGGTAGCGCCAGAACTTCGGCGACCAGTTTTTGCGCTTCAGTCGGGTTCTGGTTAGACGACTGCAATAACACTCCGCCATCCTCGTCAACTGTGGCTCTGGCAATCTGACCTTCAAGGTAGAAATGTTCCTGGCCACCGACAGATACTTCAGAGCTAATAACGTTGTCACACTGCTCGAATTGATTATCTGCATCACCACGCTGCATCGTATGCGGTGGGCGCACGTAAAATTCCTGATCAATCGCCTTCTTTAAATCTAAAACTGCAGGTTCTGATTGATATTCTATGACAGCTTTTTTTACCGCACGTCTGGCTGCATCGTGGCTTGTCGCCAGCACTGCAAATATCGCCTGCCCAATGAACTCAACTCGCGACGACGTTAATAAAGGATCCCCGGGAAAAACAGGGCCGATGTCTGCATGACCGGGAATATCTTCAGCCACGATCACATCGGTGACCCCTTCACTACGACGCACATCCTGCAACTGCAAAGAGGTAATTGTGCCGAAGGCAATGGTGCTGGTTCCAATGGCCACATACTGCTGCGCTAATGCCGGAGCAATATCATCAATATAGACGGCTTCACCCGTCACATGTTTTATCGCACTCTCATGTGCCGTCGATTTAACTGACATGGTTATGCACCCGGGTAACCTGCCCCTGCGTCTTGAGTTCCAGTGCCAACCGCCTTAAGAGATTCACCGCTACCTGCATACGGTAATCTGCGCTGGCCCGGGCATCAGAGATTGGCTGGAAATCACTTTTCAGCGCTTCACCGGCCAATGCAAGAGTTTCATCGGTTAATTGCTGACCAGACAACACCTTCTCAAGTTGATGAGCCCGTCGTGGCGTGGCGGCCATTCCACCAAACGCTACTCTAATGTTTTTAATAACATCAGATTCCATCTGCAGCTGAAACGCTGCGCAAACCGCAGAGATATCGTCATCGTTTCTTTTACTGATTTTATAGACTTTAGTCAGTGATTGAGATTCTAACTGCAAGGCGCTGTGCGGTATTCGTATCTCCCGTACAACCTCACCCGGCTTCAAAGCGGTTTTTTTATAATCAATAAAGTAATCTTCTAGAAGCATCACACGCTGCCCCGCTTTTGCAGCAAGCACAACCTCTGCATTCATAGCTATAAATAAGGGCGGCAAATCTCCAATAGGAGATGCGTTAGCGACATTACCCCCCACAGTCCCCTGATTACGTACCTGGGTAGAACCAAACCTTAACAACAGGGTCTTGATATCCCGGTTGATTTCGCCAAAGTAATTTAGAAAACCGGACAGTGAGAATCCAGCTCCCACAGACCAATAATCAACTTCACTGCGACAGTAATTCAATTCATCAATATTTTTCAGAAAAATGATATCTTTAAATTGTTTCAGGTTTTGTGTCACCTCTAGCGCCAGGTCTGTTCCACCTGCCAGCAACGGTGCATCGGGGAACCGTTCTGTTAAATCAAAAAGATCACTCAGGGTCCCGGGGCGATGAAAGCGATGTTGATCAACATCCTTCGCAATAGACCGCAATTGATCCAACACGGTAGATTCTTCAGCGGTAAATTTGTCGCTTTGTTTTTTACTCTGCTGCAAAGCAGACTCAGCAGCATCAATAATGGGTCGGTACCCGGTGCATCGACAGAGGTTGCCTCCCAACTGCTCTTCTATCACTGACCGGTGTGATCCTGAAGCGCCAACAGAGATATTTTTAATCATCCCGAATAGTGACATCACAAATCCCGGGGTACAAAAACCACATTGGGATCCATGGCAATCAACCATCCCCTGCTGGGCAGGGTGCAGCTTCTGGCCATCCGCCAGATGCTCAACCGTTATAACCTGCTTACCGTGCATCGCACCGACAAACGTAATGCAACTATTCAACGACTGGTATTGTAATTGGTTATCGGCAGACTCCGATGCCACTACCACAGTGCACGCACCGCAATCGCCAGAAGCACAGCCCTCTTTCGTGCCACATAACTGGCGATAGGTGCGCAAATATTCCAGCAGAGTCAGATCCGCTGGCAGACCATTTTCTTCGATTAAATTGTCGTTGAGCAGAAAACGCAACACGGTGTTACCCACGCTATTGGAAGACCTGATAATACTAGCGCGGAACAGCCAAACAGGGAGGAATTGTTAGTGATAGCAGCGACAACTGATTAAGCTGCGCGAAATTTCTTCCCCTGAAACGAAAAAAAGCGGCAATAGCCGCTTTTTTCAACAAACGTTAAGTGGAAGCTTATTTCACCAGAGCCTGATAGATCCAGCCCGTAAATCCGCTGGATTCTGTCTCTACATTGATCCACTGCCCGTCTCTGGCGAATTCGTACAATCTGTCACCCTGCTCGACTTGCGTAATAATCGCAAATCCCGTCCCCGGACCTTGCCTTAGATTAACCACGGCACCACTAACGGTAAGCTCCGGCTGACCAGTGTTCAGCGAACCGGTGCTGCCCTGAGTCACTTCACCATTGCTATCCAGCACCACGGTGGCTACTTCACGCTGTGGCAACGCAATAACGGCAAAGTTATCCCCGCCATCCGACGAATTAGCCGCAATCACCGTGGCGTTTGAGTCCACCGCCTTCGTTTCTCCACTTTGGCTGGTTGGCGATGTTTGCGCAGTTTGCTCATCGACAATTCGACCTAATTGATTGCCGCCGGCATTGTCTTTCGGGATATACGCATAAGCCAGAAAACCCGCAACACCAATCAGCGCAAGCACAGCAACACCGCGAGCCCAGCTATTCAGCGTACCTGCCAGGGTCATTTCTTCCCCGGGGCCAAGCAATAGACGGCTGCCAGACGAGCGCATGCCGTCGTTGTGTAATTTCACAAACACCAGCCCGACCACAATAGACACCGGCCAGATCAGAACAACAGCCAGCGGGCCCAATGCAGTAAAGAACAGCACGGCAAGCAGCAATGTGAAGAACACCGCGGCAGCAACGCTGCAATAGGCAAGACCCAACGGACCGAAAAACAGCGTTGCGGCGAATTGGGTAGATACCGATTTCAGCATATTAAAATCTCTCTTCAGTCACATCTGGCACTGTAAGCACCTGATTTGACGGGGCGGGTTAAAATCTTTGGGTGTTTTCCATAACTTCGCCAGAATCAATTCCCCGGCCTTTCCGTGTTCTGTTCCACTTCTATACTGGCGTCCTGTAAGGAACCAGCTTTAATGAGCCTGCCGGTCTGGCTGTTCATCGGCGCTTACAATAACCTGCTTTCAGGTATCCAAATGTAGCCCTGTTTTAAACTGTGACATTCCACTCGTAAATGGGAGCGTGAGGTTAACAGAACCCCGGAATAATATGAATGTGATTCAAGCTAATAATTATCGATTTTCATGTCAACCGGGTGCAGAAGCACTAAGATAAGCCCTGACAAACCGCAAGTGATGGGCGGAAAAACTCACAATCATCTTGAAAATGAGGAAAGGCAGTATGACTAAAAAATTGTTACTCATCATCGGATTACTGGGCGCAATTTGCAGCACCCCGGCGAATGCCGTGTATTTTCCGGGCGGACTTGACTGGGCGAATCCGTCAGCGGATCGCTTTGTCTTGTCTCTTTATCTGAATATGCTTGGCCGGGCCCCCCGGAATAACGAGCAACGCGTTGCATCCCGCTTTCTTGATCGATCTGATAACAGCCAGACCCGGCTGGACTTATTCAAAGAAATGCTCGAAACCAACGAGTATCAGCAGCTCTTCGGCGTACAGGATAACCAGTGGCAGGTTTACCGCGCACCGGACCGTAACTACAACAATGGAATCGGCTTCTGGCGCTATATGGCGGCCAACAACGCACCGGCTGGCTTTGAAAGCTGGCAATTCAGCGGAGAATCTTCAGAGTCGGTCGCACTATCGATGTCTCACTACTACGACACCTACTGCTACGAAGGCACGCCGTGTATCGCCGAACCCGCGCGCGCATACCGTCGCGGCTCAACATTTACCGCTGTTTCTCAACTTCCCGCACACGCCTGCGCCGATGAATCAAACCTGGTCAGTCAATTTGAATGGGCCGGGCTCAACGGCACAACCTTTCCACAGGGAACCAATCGAACTACTCTTTGCATGGGCAATCACTACTACGAAGCGAAAGGTGTTGTGTTGCAACGATACCAATGCGACACCGGCTATGTAAGCTGCCAGCGTGACGAAGGACGCGACATCCGCGGGCAACGAGTCGGCCGTGATGAAAACGGTAAACCCACGCTGTTTTTCGCTGATGGCTCACGACTTATTTTAACCAGCCATAACCCGACCGCTACCCAGAACCAGCAGCAAAATAACCAGGGGCAACAAACCAACAGCTCTGGCAATGCCCCCTTGATTGTAGATTCCGCAACCCACGGTTGTGCTGACCCATCACAGACAAACAGTGTATTCCGCTGGAATAGTTCTAACGGCACCACAGATTCCGCAGGAATCGGTACCGACACAGTCTGTATGGATAACAACCACTACTACAAGGTTGCCGGTACCGTGCTCCAGCGCTTTGACTGTTCCGCCGGTTTTCGAAACTGCACAGCGGCCCCTGAAAAAAATATCACCGCCGAAAAACGTGCAAGAGTGAACGGCTTTCCGGGCCTGGAGTTTCGCAACGGCACAACACTCGCACTCGTCAAAACATCTGATACACCGGCAAGAGCAACCACATCCACTACCAAGGATCCAGTAGCAGCGGACACATCGCAACGCAGATTACCGGGGCAACATGAGTGCGGCGACTCGACTCAGCGTGTCAGCCAATTCCGATGGACGAAAAACAATGGCCAGTCGAGTTGGCCGGATGGCGTCGCAGGAAGATTCGTCTGCCTCAACGACTCTTACTATGAGATCCGCGGCTCCACATTAAAGCACCATCAATGTGATGCTAGCTTCCAGAACTGTCGCGAAAACCGTCGGCAGGATTTAATTGCCATTGGCGATACAAAAGATGAAAGCGGCTATCCAACATTGATCTTTGCCAATGGCGACAGGCTGTCACTCATCAGTCGTTAAATAAACACTGACAAGAACACGCACTGGTCGCATACTTCGGCCAGTGCGTACTATCGCGCGTTTTCCCGCGACTTATTAATCACCCGCCCCACACTACCCCGAGGTTGCTTCAAGGCAATGCTTTCATTCTCTCGCCTTTCCGTCAGACGCGGACCCCGCGTTCTGCTTGAAGACAGCACATTTACCATCCACCGGGGCCATAAAGTCGGCATCACCGGTGCGAACGGCACTGGAAAAACCACACTGCTCGCCTTGATTCTCGGGGAACTCTCCCCCGACACAGGCGACTTTGATATGCCTCGCAATCTGGTGATTGCTCACGTGGCTCAGGAAATTGAAGCCACTGATCGCATTGCACTGGAACATGTTATCGACGGTGATGTTGAGTTAAGAGCACTACAAAAAAAACTCGAAGACCCGAACACTGACGGTATCAAGCAGGCAGAAATACATAGCGCTATCGAAGTGGCCGGTGGCTACAGTGCAGAAGCAAGAGCCGCCACCTTACTGAGTGGCCTTGGCTTTACCACATCCCAGATAAAGCAACCCGTAAAGAGCTTTTCGGGTGGCTGGCGTATGCGACTCAATTTAGCCCGGGCACTCATGTGCCGGTCAGACCTGTTACTACTGGATGAGCCCACCAACCACCTTGATCTCGATGCAGTGATCTGGTTGGAGTCCTGGTTAAAAAGATATGCAGGCACATTGCTGTTGATTTCTCACGATCGGGAATTTCTGGATAACGTCGTCACCGAAATTGCCCACATCGAACACCACAACCTGAAACTCTACGCAGGTAACTATTCACAGTTTGAACGCATAAGAGCAGAACATCTGGCAGCACAGCAATCAGCGCATGATAAACAACAGCGCGAGATTGCTCATATGAATAGCTATGTGACAAGGTTTCGCGCCAAAGCCACCAAAGCCAAGCAAGCACAAAGCCGACTCAAAGCATTATCACGGCTTGAGTTAATTGCCCCGGCTCATATTGACTCCCCGTTTAAATTTACCTTCAGCGAACCTGAAAAATTACCTCAACCACTTTTGCGGGTAAGAAATGCAGCTGTCGGTTACAACGGTGAAGCGTTGCTATCGAACATAAAGCTCGATATGCACAACGACGCCCGCATTGGCTTGCTTGGGCCCAACGGTGCCGGTAAATCAACACTTATAAAGTTACTGGCCTCGGAACTGGACACACTGAATGGCGAATTGCACTTTGCCAAAGAAACCAAAATTGCGTATTTCGCACAACACCAGCTCGATCAACTGAACCTGACTGCAACACCGATTCAACACCTACGTGAACTCGACCCCAAAGGTTCAGATGCTGACTTCAGAAACTTTCTGGGCGGCTTTGGATTTCAAGGCGAACGGGTGTTCGATCAGGTAGAACCTTTTTCCGGTGGTGAAAAAGCCAGACTGGTGCTTGCCATGCTGGTCTATCAAAAACCGAACATGATCCTGCTTGATGAACCAAGCAATCATTTAGATATACAAATGCGCCACGCACTCACCGTCGCTTTGCAGGATTTTAAAGGCGGTATCGTCCTGATTTCGCATGATCGCCACCTATTAAAAATGGCCTGCGATACCCTTCTGCTGGTCCATGATGGCAAAGTAGAAGAGTTCGACGGTGATATCGACACCTATCCTGCATGGCTTCAAAATAGAAACAAGCCTGCCAATACACAAACAGCCAGCAACACCGGCGTTAGTGAAAAAGCCAATCGCGATCGAAAAAGACAAGAGGCTGAAAATCGCCAGAAGCTGGCACCGCTTCGAAAAGAAATTCAGGCATTGGAAAAACAGCTGGACCGCCTCACCCGAAAAAAAGAAGAACTCGAAACACTACTGGCAGATGAGTCCATCTACTCAGATGAAAATAAAGACAAGCTCAAAGACTTGTTGTGGCAGCAAGCAGAACTCAGTAAATCTACCGATCAGATTGAAGAACAATGGATGGAAAAAGCCGAGGCCCTGGAACAGGCAAAGAAAAGCGCTTAAAGTTTGTACTACCGGCAGGGTTGCTTAACCCTGCCGCTTGACCAAAATACCCAATTGTTAAGGCATAACCTTATTGAGCAACAATCTCCACGCGACGATTCAAACGCCGGCCTTTAGCGGTCCGGTTATCATGAATCGGTGAAGACTCTCCATAAGCAAATGCACTGACTCGTGATTTAGCAACGCCACGCTCACTCAGATAAAGCGCAACCGCTTTGGCCCTGGCGAGCGACAGCTGGCGGTTATGTTCAACCGTCCCTATATCATCGGTGTGTGCAGACACAGAGACGGTTCTGTCATCACATTTCTGAAGCACCCGCGAAATATGGATGAGCGCTAACTTCGCACGCTCGGTCAGCAAAGCTGAATCACTGTGAAAGTTCACGTCATCAGACAAGCCATTAAAACTTGAACAAGGGTGTGGTCTGGCCACAGGTTGTTGCAAGGCCACCGGCTCAGGTATAACCACAGCGGGCTCTACCGGCACTGGCGGTGGTGGCGATGGAATCACAGGCATAACAGGCGGTGCAGGAGTTCTTGCTGCAGCGATGACAGGCTCTACACGCGTTGCAACAACAGGCACTGGATTGTTTTGCTCTCGCTTGCCGAGTCGATAAATCATACCCAGCTGCGCAAACTGCACATCCTTATCGAAGGACATCACTTCTGCTCTGGCACCTAATCCCCCGCGAAGGTTGTATTCCAGACCGGCACCGTAAAGCACATGGTTGCCGTTGACTTGCCGGAAAGGCACTTCACCCACGGGCGTATTCTCAAGCGCTCCATAACCTAAGCGGCCATACGCACTAAGCCCCCGACGCTTATACCGATGACGGGCTCCACCCGCATACAGCAATGCACTAACACCATCGATGTGATAGTTAATTCGACCTGTCGGGGATAACCCGCCACTTCCCAGATCTGCTGAATGCAACTCGACAGAAAGAGACTTGGACAAGTCGGCGCCCACCTGAACCTGACCACCGTAGTTAACAGGGTCATTCGACTCCCAGCCATCAGCTCTCGAGGTATCCGGCTCCAGCCTGCTGACTCCCATGCCTACGCCGGCGTATATACCCCGTCTTAGTGAATGATCAACCTCTGCGGGAAGCGCTCGTTTTTCGTTATCGAAAAGACCTTGATCATTGTCGGAGTAGCGTGCGCTGCAACCACTGGCGACCGCGATCACAGCAAGCGTCAGTACCGCTCGCGATTTACGTCGCCACAGTGATCCCAACGCCAGTAACAAAAGCCCGGGCAACAGAGGATCAACACCCCGTGTTTCGCCAACAAAGCTACAACCGCTACCCTCGAGGCCCGTCAGTATCTCTTGCTCCGGCTCTGGCAACGCTGCACCCGTGCCACCGAATACTTGCTGAAAGTCAGGTATGCCATCGCCATTGAGATCAGGTATTGTCGACGCGTTCACCAGACTATCGGCCTGACCATCGCCATTGAGATCGGTGCCACCGGACTCTTCAAGATCGGTTATGCCGTCATTGTCAGAGTCCAGGTCCTGGAAATCCGGTGTATTGTCATTATCGCTATCCAGTGCGGCCAACGGAAAGGCGTTCATACCATCATCAATGCCGTCATTGTCGGCATCAACGAAGCCATCAACCACGCCGTCGTTATTGACATCAACTCCGCCAGACTCCAACAGGTCGGTGATACCATCTGCATCTGCATCTACTTCGATCGCGTCGAACTGACCATCGTTGTCAGTATCTGCCGGTGCAAGCGGTACTACCGCACTGCTATCGTCAATGCCATCGCGGTTTCGATCAGAAAAATCATCCAGTCGACCATCGCCATCCACATCCAGATCAACACCGAATGATTCGACTACATCAGTAATGCCATCGTTATCGCTGTCTCCGTCACGAAAGTCCGCCAGTCCATCCGCATCAGTGTTGCGTGGCGCTCCACCAGCACCGTCCGCCAGGCCTGTATCAGCAGATACAGCAGCTGTGGTCCGGTCACTCAACAAGACGCCATCTTCAGCGCCGTCGATGATTCCATTCAAATCATTATCGGCGTGGTCTGACTCAAGGGTATCAAGCAACCCGTCGTTGTCGGAGTCACCATCCCGATAATCAAGAATTGAATCACTGTCGATATCCGGCAGCTGATAGTTCTCGTCTCCGGAATCCGGCGTCGTTTCTACCACATCAGCCATCCCGTTCGTGCCATAGCTGAAGGTAAAGTCGATCGTGCCATCAAGATCACTGTCGAGCTCTCGCACGCGAACCATACCGATGCGTGCCTCGATGATGTCAAGAATGCCATCGTTGTCGACATCCAGATCCCGAAAGTCCTCCACGGTGTCACCATCAGTATCATTAAAGCCTTCAAACGCATCGCTGATACCATCGTTGTCAGCATCAACATCGATATAATCAAAGATACTGTCTTCATCTTTATCGGCTGGCGTCTGTCCTTCGAATGTGGCTTCGATCGCATCGGGGATGCCATCATCATCGGAGTCCGAATCAATATAATCGGCTACGCCATCATTGTCGGTATCGACTACGCCCTCGATACTATCGAGCAAGCCATCACCGTCAGCGTCCGATGTTGATTGCTGAAAATCAGCCGTACCGTCGTTGTCGGCATCAACAGGTGCGCTAGGATCAGCACCGGCTTCCAAAGTATCCGGCACTCCATCACCATCAGAGTCAAGCGACTGAAAATCCGGGATACCATCATTATCAGTATCCACTGGAGCCGCAGGATCGGCCCCGGCTTCAACGCCATCCGGAATACCGTCATTGTCTGAATCCTCTTCGAGAAAATCCGGCACGCCATCACCATCTGTATCAACCGGTGACTCGGGGTTGGTCCCGGCTTCAACTGCGTCTGGAATACCATCACCATCCGAATCAGGTTGCAGGTAATCCGGTAGACCATTGCCGTCTGTATCGGACGGAACCGTGGTGTCGGTACCGGCTTCCAGTTGATCGGGGATGCCATCGTTGTCAGCGTCAGGATCAAGGAAATCCGCTATACCGTCACCATCGGAGTCGAGCGGTCCAATCGGGCCGTTCCCTACTTCCACCTGATCGGGAATACCATCGGCATCAGAGTCTTCGTCAAGATAGTCAGGTATGCCGTCACCATCAGTATCTGCTGTACCTTCCAGGGTATCCGGTATGCCGTCGTTGTCGGAGTCTGAATCCAGATAATCAGGCAAGCCATCGTTGTCGGAATCGACTGGCGTTGACGGGTCGCTACCAGCTTCAACAGTATCCGGGATACCATCTTCATCAGAGTCTGTATCAAGGTAGTCCGGTGTGCCATCAGCATCGGTATCAGTCACGCCCACGGTGTCATCATCAATACCGTCGTTATTAGCATCTACACCACCAGTCTGATCAGCGTCGTATAGATCATCGATACCATCATTATCTGTATCGCTGCCGGTGACCGGGGCTTCAACTGCATCCGGTACGCCATCATCGTCGGCGTCGAGATCCAGATAATCGGGCGTGCCATCAGCGTCGGTATCTACATTACCTTCGATACCATCGGGTATGCCGTCGTTGTCGGCATCAGTATCCAGTGCATCGCTAATGCCGTCACCATCAGTATCAACTGTGCCCGCGGTCTGTAACGCATCATCAACACCGTCGCCATCAGCATCAGTGCCCTGCGTGACATCAACATCAAAGCTGTCGTCAATACCATCACCGTCAGTGTCTACACCGCTGACCATGGCTTCTATAGAATCTGGAATGCCATCGTTATCACTGTCAGTATCCAGGTAATCAGGCAGACCATCAGAATCGGTATCGACACTGCCCTCTATACTGTCCGGGATACCATCATTGTCAGCGTCGACATCATGAACATCGGCTATCCCATCGCCATCACTGTCCAGTGTACCGAGTGATTCAACCGCATCGTCCACACCATCGCCATCGGCATCGGTACCAGCTGTTTGATCAACGTCGTACAGATCATCAATCCCGTCTGCATCTGAATCGTTTCCGCTGTTTTGTGCTTCAACGCTATCGTCAATTCCGTCATTGTCAGAATCGCTGTCCTGGTAGTCCGGCTCCCCGTCGCCATCAGTGTCGATAGCACCTTCGATGGCATCCGGAATACCGTCTGCATCTGAATCGTTGTCGAGGTAGTCGGCTATTCCGTCTGCATCAGTGTCTACGGCACCCTCTATAGAATCAGCAATGCCATCGTTGTCAGAGTCTGGATCAAGATAGTCAGAGACACCGTCACCATCACTATCAATCAGAGTTTCGATCTCATCAGGAATGCCATCGTCGTCCGAATCGGTATCCAGATAATCCGGTGTACCGTCACTATCTGAATCAATGTTTCCTTCGATCAGATCCGGCAAGCCATCATTGTCTGAGTCGCTGTCGACCCTGTCTGGTATACCATCGCCATCTGTGTCGAGTGTGCCACTGGCTTCAAAAGCATCGTCAACACCGTCGCCATCGACATCAGCCCCGTTGGTCACATCGACATCGTAAAGATCGTCAATGCCATCATTATCGCTATCGAGCCCGCTAACCTGCGCTTCGACACCGTCGGGAATACCATCGTTGTCTGAATCCGTGTCCAGATAATCAGCGATACCATCGTTGTCGCTATCGACGTTACCTTCAATCGCGTCGGGCACGCCGTCGTTATCTGAATCGGTTTCCAGCGCATCCGGAATACCGTCGCCGTCAGTATCAAAAGTTAGCGCAGATTCTAATGAATCATCAACCCCGTCATTGTCGGCATCTGTACCACCGGTCGCGTCCACATCATACAAATCATCGATGCCATCGCCGTCGGTATCATTGCCTGTCACCATGGCCTCTTCGCTATCGGTGAGCCCGTCATTGTCCGAATCAGTGTCCAGATAATCGGGAATGCCATCGTTGTCAGTGTCTATGTTGCCTTCGATAGCATCGGGTACACCATCGCCATCCGAATCAACATCAAGCGCATCAGCAAGTCCGTCAGCATCACTGTCTTCGGTACCAAGGACTTCCAGTGCGTCGTCAACGCCATCGTTATCCGCATCAACCCCGCCAGTCACATCGACATCGTAGAGATCATCGATTCCATCGTTGTCCGTATCAGTACCACTGACCTGCGCTTCATAAGTATCGGTCAAACCATCGTTGTCCGAGTCTGCATCCAGGTAGTCAGGCAGACCGTCAGTGTCTGAGTCGATGTTGCCTTCTATCGCGTCAGGAATACCATCGTTATCGCTATCTGTATCGAGAACGTCAGGCGTGCCATCACCGTCGCTGTCTATCGTGCCGGTGGCTTCCAGTGCGTCGTCAACACCGTCACCGTCGGCATCGTTACCACCAGTCACATCGACGTCGTACAGATCATCAATACCATCATTATCAGAATCAGATCCACTGACCTGCGCTTCTTCGGCGTCGGTTATCCCGTCGTTATCAGAATCAGTGTCGAGATAATCCGGTGCACCGTCGCCATCAGAATCAACCGCACCTTCGATGGCATCAGGAATTCCATCGTTGTCCGAGTCTGCATCGAGCGCATCAGGGATACCGTCGCCATCGCTGTCGAGCGTATCGGACTCACCGAAGGCATCATCGACACCATCGTTATCCGCATCGGTACCGGCACCACTATCTACATCGTAAGTGTCGTCTATTCCATCACCATCGGTATCGTTACCACTGACCTGGGCTTCTACGCCATCGGTAATGCCATCGTTATCTGAATCGGTATCCAGATAGTCGGGAATTCCATCACCATCAGTATCATTCGGCTCCAGCGTGTCCGGGATGCCGTCACCATCGGCATCAACATCAAGATAATCCGGCGTACCATCACCATCCGTATCTATCGGTCCACTGGCCTCGAAGGAATCATCTACACCGTCGCCATCAAGGTCTGCACCTGAAGTACTGTCAACATCAAAGATATCATCAATGCCATCGTTGTCTGCATCGTTACCACTGATCTGTGCTTCCACACCGTCAGCAATGCCATCATTATCCGAATCGATATCCAGATAGTCCGGTGTACCATCACCATCAGTATCGACATTACCTTCTATTGCATCTGGAATACCGTCGTCGTCTGAATCTGCATCGAGCGCATCAGGCGTACCGTCACCATCGCTGTCCAGTGTATCTGAAGCACCAAAGCTGTCATCGACACCATCGTTGTCTGCATCGGTACCAGTGCCACTATCAACATCATACGTATCGTCTATGCCATCACCGTCCGCATCGTTTCCGCTGAGCTGGGCTTCTACACCATCTGTAATACCGTCGTTATCTGAATCGGTATCCAGGTAATTCGGAACGCCATCACCGTCAGTATCACCTGGCTCCAGAGTATCAGGAATGCCATCGGCATCAGCATCGACATCAAGGTAATCCGGAATACCATCACCATCGGTGTCTACCGGTCCGTCTGCCTCTGCTGCATCATCGACTCCATCGCCATCGGCATCTGTACCACCGGTGACATCAACATCATAAAGATCATCGATACCATCGTTGTCAGCGTCATTACCGGTGACCTGCGCTTCTACGCCATCTGGAATGCCATCATTATCAGAGTCGGTATCCAGATAGTCCGGTGTGCCATCACCATCACTGTCGACGTTACCTTCTATCGCGTCCGGGATACCATCGTTATCGGCATCTGCCTCTTCTGCATCGGGTATTCCGTCGCCATCAGTGTCGACTGTGTCACTGCTTTCGAGCGCATCGTCAACACCATCATTGTCAGCATCAGTACCACCGGTGATATCAACATCGTAATTGTCATCGATACCGTCACCATCAGCATCTGATCCAGACACCATCGCCTCTTGTGAGTCACTGATGCCATCGTTATCAGAGTCGGTATCCAGATAATCCGGTGTACCATCGCCATCACTGTCGGCATTGCCTTCCACGGCATCCGGTACTCCGTCATTATCCGAATCGGCTTCGAGTGCGTCCGGCAGGCCATCGCCATCACTATCAAGGGTACCTGATGCACCGAAGCTATCATCAACACCGTCGTTGTCGGCATCAGTACCTGTGCCGCTGTCAACATCGTAGGTATCATCGATGCCATCACCGTCTGCGTCGTTACCGCTGACCTGAGCTTCTACACCATCTGTGATGCCATCGTTGTCTGAATCAGTATCCAGATAGTTTGGTAGTCCATCTCCGTCTGTATCACCAGGCTCCAGTGTATCCGGAATACCGTCGCCATCAGCGTCTACATCAAGGTAGTCA
>JAYJMJ010078818.1:0-19538 GCA_036873875.1 Laminaria ephemera | reverse complement strand
CCCCCCCCCCCCCCCCCCCCCCCCCCCCCCCCCCCCCCCCCCCCCCCCCACTGGCACAACATAGTTCAAACGGTCCTGTCCAATTCAATGGCGGCATAGCCTTGACAGAACTAGCTTCGGTGCCACTTTCGATTAACGGTCCGTCCAATTCAGTGACAGCGTCACCTTATCAAAATTGTCGTCAGTGCCACCTTTCGACACCTTGTGGTTTGCTTGCGTCTGTTATTTTTGCCCTCGCTTATCCATCGGCGAGCGTAATAGGGTGGTTGTTGGAACATGATCGATAGGGGGAGGGGGGGGGGGGACTTGCACAACATATTTTGAACGGTACGGTTCAATTCAACGACAGCTTAGCCTTAACAAATGTGACGTCTGCGCCACCTTCGACTAAAGATTCCAAGGCTAAGTTCAGTAGGGTTTGTGTATTCCGGGTAGGGTATTTTTTCTTACAGAACTCGCAGAAGTGTCGGGCACACGTATTATTATTATCTCACAGAACCCACAGAAGTTTCGGGTATTATATGGGTGCTGTACAGACCTCACAGAACTATCGGGTTCGGGTATAAGATGTTCTATGCGTACCCCGGGTATTTCTACAAGGGTATACCCGTACCCCGGGTATTGTGCCACTGGCGTACATAACTCACAGAAGTCTCGGGTACGGGTATGAATCTCTTACAGAACTCACAGAAGTTTCGGGTACGGGTATTTTTTTTCTTACAGAACTCACAGACGTTTCGGGTACGGGTATTATTTTCTTACAGAACCCACAGAAGTCTCGGGAATTGCATGGGTGCTGTACAGAACCCACAGAAGTTTCGGGTGCAGGTATAAGATGTTGTACCCGTACCAGGGGTACGGGTATGGTTTATTGCAGATCACACAGAAGTTCCGGGTACGGGTATGAAAGTCGTACAGAACTCACAGAAATGTCGGGTGCGGGTATGAATCTCTTACAAAACCCACAGAAGTGTCGGGTACGGCTAATACCCGGGTAAATACCCCGGGCACGCTTCTGTACGTACCATACAGAACACAACCTTGGACGATATTGTCGGTGGTGTGCCCTCAGCGCTTCTCAGCTTTTCTTACACGTATTGTTGTGCGTTTTTCGTGCTAGAGCGCGATTAGGCTTACCTCTCGGTCCGAAATTCCCTCATCATGCTTGCCGAACCCCGGATAGGCTTCTGTACGTACCCCACAGAACACAACCTTGAAAGATTCAGTCCAATCTAGGGACAGGTTGGCCTAACAAAACTGGTGTCGGTGTCACGTTTCGACGCCATCACAGTAGTGGTTTGTTCGAGGCGGTGCTGTTCATATCCATGCCTATCCATCGGTTGCATATTGGGAATTGGGATAGCTGGTGTAGCGCCTGGGACAGCTTCGAGTTCGGGTGCTCCGTTCCAGGCGAGAAGCGGGGAGAGCGTGCTTCTCGCGCCCCAAGTTAGTACGAAAAAAGTCTTTGCGCGGGCGGCCATATGATCGCGGTCGGCGGCATGATCGAACTGCAGCACTTTAGCTGACCGCGTCCAAAATTATAACGCCGTATGGGATGAGGGTGTTTGAAGATGCTGAGGCGGGCGGGAAGGGAAGGGGGGGGGTTATGGGCGCCTCACGGGGGAACAAGCCACTGTCGGTGCCGATCCAGTGGTTCTATGGGAAGGGCATCGATGAAGAGCAGTCCCCGAGCAGATGGTGCTCATGCCGAGTGTTGACACTGACTGATAGATTGATGATGGGAAAGGCGTCAATGAAGGGCGGTTTTATGAGCGAGCAGTGCTCCTCCTGCTTGCCCTTCACTAACAAACATGTTGGCGATGGGATTGAAGGACGGAAATGAACGACGGTTGGTTACTACGCGCATTTGTCAATATATTTTCCCTACCACTCACTGACAGATCGATCATGGGAAGGCGTCGGTGAAGGGTGTTGCGATGAATGAACTGTGAGCATGCCTGCCGTAGCACCGACCAACAGATAGACAATGGGAAAGGCGCCGATGAAGGGCGGTTTTGTGGGCGAACAGCGCTCCCGCTTGCCCTATACTGCCAAAACATATTGGAGATGGGAAGGAAGGGCGGAGATGAAAGGTGGTTGGACGCACGCTACGATAGAGGTAGCACTTTTTGGTTGAGTAATGTTTTTGTTTCTGAATGACAATGACGGGACTCCTTAACCCAAAATCGTCGGAATGTCATTCTTGTTTTTCTCAATGTGAACGTTTTGTATACGTAGGACGTGGATTTGGTTCATCGGGTTGTACTTTCAGTTCACTCGAAATCAGGTTTTTGGGTGAGGTATGGAGCTCCTCAAGTGAGGAGCCTCAGAAAAAGACATGGTGCACCTCTATCGTAGAATGTGTTGTTGGATGCCAAACGGTGTTGTGTTCGTGTTTGCCCTGTTAATAGCACTGCCTGGCAGATCGACGACGGGAGGACACCGATGAACAGGAGTGGACGAGCGAACGGCGCTCGTTGCTTGCCGTAGCACTGGCTAGCTTGTCGATAGACAGGAAGGGTGTCGGTCGAAGACGGTCGATCATCGAACAGCGAGCATGCTTGCCGTAGCACTGTCTTAACAGGTAGATAATGGGAAGGTTGTCAATGAAGGGCGGTTTATGAGCGAAGGGTGCCCCTGCTTGCCCTACATTGACAAAACATGTCGATGATGGGAAGGAAGGGCGGCAATGAAAAGCGGTCGGTTGCCAAGCGAATTGTGAGCATGCCTGCCGTGGCACTGACTGACATACCGGTAGTAACGGGAAGGGCGTCGGTTTGGGTCGGTCGGTGAGCGAACTGCGAACATGCCTCCCTTGGCTAACATATCAGTAATGGGAAAAGCGTCATGAAGGGCGGTCGATGAACGAACGGTCCCCTGCTTTCGCCCAAACAACGACGTGGCAGATCGATGATTCGAGGCCGTCGATGGAAGAGGCTCGACGGGGTGAACTTGGAGCATGCTTGCTGTACGGTGAGAGATGTCAAGGGAAGACAGTCGGCGAGGGAACTAAAAAAATGCTTCCCCTAACACCGGCTGACAGATTGGAAATGAGAAGAAGGGACCGATGAAAGACAGTTGACGAGCGAACTTCGCGTGTGTTTACCCTATCACTGGCAAAAACCATATCGACAATGGGGAGGGTGTCGGTGAGGGGCGGTCGATGAGCGAACTGCGAGCGTGCTTGCCGTAGCAACTGACAGATCGACAACGAGAGTGGGTCGATGAAAGGGGGTCTACGGACGAAGTGAGAGTGTGCTTGCAAATGACGAGCGACCTACGGCAATGCTTGCTCTGACACTATTAATAGCTGACGGGCCGGTAATGGGAAGAGTGTCGATGAAGGGCGCGCGACGAGCGAAATGTGCCCATGCTTGCCTTAACACTGGCTGCAAGATCAATGACATGAGTTGATAAACGTGGTCGAGGAGCAAACCGCGAGCGTGCTTGTCCTAACGCATGATGATCGCAACGTAAGGCAGAAAAAAACGGTCAACGCCGGCGTGTAGGTGATGGGTTAGGGCAGCACTATCAACCATCAATCAGCACAATCAATTATAGATCACTGCTGCTTGGTGTATCTATCTCGGGTCTGAGATTAAACCACGAAACACCCTTCATTGAAATGAAAAAAAAGTTGAAAAATATTTTATTCAAGTAACTTGTGACTACAAACATTCAAGCTGGCGCCGGAGTGGCCGTCGCACACACTACCACCCCACAGGAGCGGGCACGCATTCACAAGCGCCGCCCCCCCCCGCATGCCACTAAAAATATAAATATAGATAAATACATATAGTAAATCCTACAAGCACAAGCTGCTTCCGAGGCTAAAAAAAGGACAAAGTTGGGAACACGAAGACGTGTATGCACCTGGTACAAAAAATAATACGAAAGTCCACACACATCCGGGCTGAAGGCTTTTGAGCCACCCTTCCTTATCGCGCGTGTATCCATCCCTGCTACAGTAACCGCCCTGTAAAAATCCCAAACCTACCAACTAGACTATGCCTCTCAGCATAAATCAAGTCAAGCGCGAAGGCGTCATAGGAAACAGAAGAAAGCGAAACACAAACATACTGTAAGTAAATACATAGACTACTACTATACTTGTTTTCTGATTAACCGTCGTCGGGACAAACAGCAGCAGCAGCAGCAGCGGTGGATCCAAAACCAATTAGATCGAAAATCGGATCGGATCGGGCCGGTAAAAGCCAACGAATTCTCCAACAGAGTTCTCCAACGGATTTATCTGGCAACGGTACAACCAGAATCTTTTTCACGTTCCGCACTACCGACGGCAAGAACGAGAGCACCTTCGGCGCGCGTCAAAACACCGAGCATGAATCCATGCACGCGCTGAAAGCACGCGCTTAATGCACAAACTGAATGCACGCGCCCAACACAATAAGCGCAACGCTACAGACCCCCCCCCCAACCCCCCCTCCCCGCCCACGAGATAGCCAGTCCCCGCCACTTCTTCCCTGTATCCTAGCCCGGGTGAATGCTCGCGGCCACTGACTATAAATACTATAGTATATAAACCACTAACTACTACCAGTATAGTATAAAAATACACACATTACCAACCAACGTTAGCTGATAAAAAACAAGATTAAAGTCGGAGGTCATTCACACCGCAAACCGTACCAGAGAGGAATAGAGGGGGTGGAAAACTACTGCCTGCTCACCAGTCGAACATTAATAAAATTGGACAAGCTACTCCTTGACCTCGGCTTTGATGCACCACCCACCCACCTACCCACCCATCAACCCGCACACACACAGTCTGAACGTTTCGTTTGCGACTAAGTAAAGCAAGCACACGTCTCGTACGCACATACCAGGTACATGCTAGCGGGTTGTATGCGAGCAAGCAAGCAAGCACGCGTTGGGCGAGCGTTGCGCGTATGCACGCATGCGCACGCATCAAAACATGCTAGAAAAACAAACTTACGACAGAGGGCAATCAAGCAATCAATGCAACTTCAGCAGTAAAACAATGAAAACATGCAGGCAGCTGCGTTCGCCAACACCTGGCTTGAGCCCTCCTGTTCGCCAAAACCGCCGAAAGGGATTAATGCACGCATGCTCCTTCGTTCGCTCGCTCGTTCTTATCTGGCTCGCCAATACCGTACCAAAGCGCAACCAAACAAAACTTCCCGTCCCATGGAAGAGAGAAAAACAATTATTTCCCCGCCCCCCGAGAGAAAAATGCTGATACTACAGAAGAGAAACCCCAGGCATCCACTATACACTATGCCCCCCCTCCTGCTTTCTGCACGGTTCGTGGAATGCGTGTAGATTTTTTTAGGCGCAATCAAAAGGGGCCTGGACGCCGTAACTGCTGATGCCCCGAGGCGTTCTGCATGCCGTATTACACGCACCTCAAACCTTAACTACTGCGAAAAAGAACCGTATCTAATTCCTAATAGTTTGTCCCTCAAGTGTGGGTGCAGCAGGGAGAAATGGCCCAACAACTCCGACGACTAGACTACTACAACAGCAAAGGGACAGCAAAAATATAGAAAAGATAAACCAGGTATATAAAGCGTTACCACGACAAGGCTATCGCAAAAAAGAACACCCACCAATACGTATATATGGAGGTTTGCATTCACCGTCAAATCAACAACGGTAATAAAAAAGCATTTACCGATCAACCACGCCCCGACAGGATGACAAAAAACACTTCGATAAAACAAGGTAGATAAACCCCCATCACCCACCAGCTAAAACTGCATTACTACATACGTTGAGACCAAAATAATTTTGTCTACAATTCCGACTCCCTCGCCTACTACAAGAAACACGGTCCTACCGCTGACAGAAGTCTGTTAACCTCCAAAACACATCTAAAATAAAACAGGAAAACACGTCCTACATTTTCTCCGAATCACCAAATTCCGGCTCTAAAAGAGAAAGTAGAAACCGACAATCGAAAACATGTTCTATAGCTCCCACGAGTTGTCAATTTTCGGCTTTAATTTTGCTGCGAATCGCCAATTTTCGGCTATAATGTCCTCCGAGTCGCCAACTTTCGGCTATTTTTTATCCGAATCGCCTAATTCCGGCTCTAAAAGGAAAAGCAGAAACCGAAAGTATCACCGACCGACAGATGGTTTGACGCCCCTCTCTCGCTCGCGAGGAGGCAGCCAATCACCAGACATAAAAAGTAGCGTACACCAATCAACACTCGACAGCTGGTCACCAAGGCGGGGACAGCATCTAACACAACAACAGCGTCACAATTGGGGGGGCGGGGGTGACGAAAAACCTAACTAATGGTTCTTCGTCTTTTATCTAACTTCACATCACAGCCCCCCCCCCGTCGTCGGTGAAAATCCGACGTGCTCCGTCCCGGCATTGTAGGGATGCGAGGGTCTATGGTCTTAACTACGGCTATGCATGAAATGAGTACACCCCCCCCTGGGCCCTCTCCCTCGGCATACACGCGGCCCTACATACATCCTACATCCTTGACAGCGCATGTTTTCCCTTGCTTGACGTGTCCGACATCTTTGCTCCCCAGGACAACGACGGGAAGATGTCCTCCCCAGCTGTTCCCGAGGATAAGGACGGGAAGCGGCGGAGGCGGCGGCTCTGCGTGTGCACTCGGGTGCACCAGAACAATGCCAACCGCCCGGTCGACATGGGAAAGGCAAGCCAAGAAACTTCAAGAGTTATACGTAACCGTCGCTAGGAACTCGCGCAGCAGGATGTATACAACTGCTGTCGTCAACTTGTATGCGTTGGTCGATTTGTTCGTTTAAATATTTTGGAGAATCGTATTATAATACATGGTTCCCCTTTGGACAAAGGATGACGCAAGGCTGACGATTTTTCACACACGTTCGTTCGCCCGCATCCTTACGGTAGTGCATGGAGCTATAGTATGCTGCAATGTAAATGATTCGGGTTTATCCGAAATGAAGGTAGGGACGATCTAGAGAATATGATGTTGATGCTGTAGTCTACCTGGTACACTGCACATACATGTAACTTTTCCGCAGCTGTGACTACATATGGTCTGCGTGGAAGCATTCGGGTGCACCATAAAAAAAACGTCTTGTGTAGTTACCGTACACAGAATCATCCTGGCATAAACCCTGGTGATCCGGTCAGAAAAATGGTCAGAAATGAATACCGTTGACTAATACTCATAACGAAAATATTATAACCACTAACATTCACGTAAAACACCAACACATGCCTCATCCCCTTCATCTCTTTAGGTCCCATACCAGTAAGACTACATAAAAAGCTGGTAGCGTTCCACAGCCGTCAGGTTTTGCGTTCCATAGCCGTCAGATTTTGTCCCCCTCTAAGAAGTTTATTGTTTCCGTGCACAGCTTTATTAAAGACCGACGTCTTCGGATCACCCTGTTGACCCTGGTACTAGCTACAGTAGTACTAAGGGGAGTCGCCTGTTCGTATTTGGTTATTCAACGTTGACGGTTACGTGTGGGTTCGGGTTATTGGCGTATTCTTGGGTATTGGACTCCTGTGTACGTACGTACCGAGTATGATGCATGATGAGTCACTTCTTCTCCTGTCTCTACCCTGCTGGGAAACCAACTAATACGTGGCCTAAAACATCTATGCATCGACTGCCCAGCAGTCTTAACTACTTTGCCCGGGGCTAACGAACACTCCAGAGTGCGTTGGTACCAGCGTAGCCTCATGGGTGAAGAAGTGAATGCTCCACGGGCCAAATTGTTGGAGCAGGGCCTCGTTCTCGAAGGGATACAACGGGCAGCCGCAGACGCTGAGGAACGTCAAGAGTCATTTCAAGCTGAGCTGCTTGGGGTGATGGCAGCGCTATTGAATACCGGTCGAGAAGGCCAGGCGCAGTTGAAGTTCGGTAGGATAGCAGTTGCTACCGCAGGGAACACTATGGGGTTATTAAGGCATTTGCCTTCACGGCCTTTTTATCCTTAGCTGCCTTGCAATAATGCCGTAGGAGGCTTTGCCTTATTGCCTTTCTTGCCCTAGCATGCTCTGAGCCCCCCCTTACGTGGCCCCCGACCCCGGTTTCAGGGAGTTTGTATGCCTAACGGCGGTATTTTAGTGCACAACGCATGCGTCATCCTTTGTCGCCCCTTTCCCAGCGTATTGCTTTGTCTTGCGCAAGATAGGCACGTATGGCACCAAACAACGTCTAAGGCAACGCTCTCCTGGGAAAGGGCTGTGAGGCTAAAAACGGCTTGGCCGTACAGCCTCGGCCCCTCAGCCTGCGATGAGTCCCCCCGTAGGTGGCCCCGAACCTCATGTGTGGGCTCGCGGTAAATGCAGGACGGGCAGGCAAAGAACTTCCTGCCGATCGGTGGTGGGTCACTTCCAGTCTTGCACGTCGGCCAAGACCAACCCGACCCCAGACCTAACCCTAACCCTAACCCTAACCCCAACCCTTTGGGGGGCTCGAGGTCGGCAGGGGCAGTCGCGCGGCTCCGCAGAGTGTTGTGATGGCGTTTTTCCAGAAAAACCCAGGCGGTCGGAAGGCCAGCCTTGACCAATCAGACCAAAAACCGGCAGGAAGTTTTTATTTGGCCTGCCCGTTCTGCATTTAGGTCGAGCCCCGTTTGTACGGTGTTCGTGTCCGTGGCGGCGTTATTGTACGAAATAGTGCACAAAACGTGTCTTAGTGCCCATGTTCAAGCGCAGGTAGGTACAGACGTTGTCTTACGTAAGTATGGCACGTGAAGCACCAAACAGCGCCTGAGGCAAGCCTCTGCATTATCTTAGGCATGCTTTAGTGGCCAGGGCTTATGCACGAGTAGTATAACACGTAATAATCTCCCCCTCCTACGTATTTTTACGATGTTCCGAGACGGTTTTCTCCAAACCACTGTGCGAAAATGTTGGCTCAAAGGAAGATGTCGTTATCTCATTTGGAAGGATCTCGTTGATATTAAGATTTCTAAGATCTCGTCGAAATCGCACTTATCGCTACGTGCTTGCACTCTCTTACCTTTGTGGAGAAAATCAGCTTGGAAAATCGTCCCAAGGGTTGCGTTATCTTGCATGTTACGGGGGAATCAACTTGATGTAATACTATTAAATAGTGCTTGCTGTATATAAGGTATAAGTGATATCATACACCAGGTATGATAGTTCTCGAATACTCTTTGTGTGATACCTGCTACTGGTAGGAAATAATAATTCAGAGGTCGTAAAACACACGAAATACAACACGAAATCACCCGGGTTTTTTTTCTTGCTTTTCCTCCGCTATGCATGTATTTCGGACATCGTTATTGTTGATCTCGCGTTAGCTCATTGCCGTCAAGGTAGGCCGTCGTCACCGAAAATGCGCAAGAAGTCTACAACGAGGTTATCACATCATAGGAAAACAAAAAACAACAAATTCGGTCGGAGTATAATACCAGCATGCCAGTACAGCAGTAGTAGTGGTCCCTCTATATTGCCGGTATATGCCAGCTGGAAATACCGGCACTATAGCGGCAACCGGCACTACTCCGCATACTGCCACTACTGATTGTTCCCATCTGTGCCCAACGATTTCACAGGCACAATAGTGGGCAACCGGCACTATAGAAGGACCTCTACGGTAACCCTTTTAGGATTTGAGAGTGAAAAAGTGACGATACAAATGACGATTTCAGCATGGGCCACAACAAGCAACAAGGGCTACCAGGTTAGGGGACGGTGATTTTCATGTCGGGCACCAATGCAAGGAGTTGTATATACGCCACGAGCGCAGCATGAACTACCGTATGCTGCGCGCTCGGACGAAGGTGTGACCGCACTTGTTTGTTTTGTCGCGTTTACATAGCTCCCAAAATGGTTACCCGTACGTGCAGCAGCCCTATTCGATATGCGCTCTGAACACTACCTACAACCCCCCACCGTCCCCGTCCCCCCCGTCCCCTCACCGGTAGTATGACTACATATATATATATATATAAAATGCTGGCGCGTTCCATAGCAGTCTGGTTTTGCGTTCCGTAGCCGTCAGATTTTGCCCCCCTCTAAGAAGTTTATAGTTTCCGTGCACAGCTTGATTAAGACCGACGTCTTCGTATCACACTGTTGACCCTGGTGTTAACTAGCACTAAGGGGAGTCACCGACCTATCTATATCCTTCATGAGGACATACATAACCCATAACACGCGCGATCGGAGTATCACACAGCTTGCAAAGAAATATTTGTTTCGTCAGCTAGCTGTTGTTGTTGTAGTAGTGTTTTTTTGTAATTTTTGATAAAAATAAAAAATAATAAAACCGGGCATATATATAATATTATGGAGGGGCTCAGGACTTGGAACACGGGCAGGCGCGGTTTCACACAGTAGCTGTCGCATATCCCAGGCATACGTATACATACGTAGCAGGGTTAGAGTTATGGTTGGGGCAGCAGCTATCCAAGCATCGTAAAATGCGTGCGCCGTGGGCAATCGTAGCATCACCGACAGCGAGTTAGTTGATCACAGAGCATCACATCTATTTCACAGCTGACAGCAGCATCGCGCCGCATATCTGTTCCCGAACAGTAACATTTGTTGACGTTTGTAATCACGCCGCATTTTGTATTTTGTCTCCGTTCCACGAAGCCACGTTCCATGAATTTGACCCTTTTTTTCGACCGAAAAAACAAACGAGCACCGTTCGTTGCTCCTACACTCTTGCCCTTGCGGAGTGAGAAGAGGAGGAACACAGAAACTAGAGGCGCGTTTGACAGAAGAAGGCGGAAGGAGAGATCCCGCCGGCAACCAGACCGCGATCTGTCGCGGTGGTGAATACAGCCCGCGGGCTGCGAGCGTTGTTCCCGAGCTGAGCCGAGCTGGGCTTCGAGCTTGTGAACCGACCCAAGGCGCTATTTTTCCCCAGCACAACAAACTTTAGATACTTTCTGCGTGGCGGTTTCCGGTCGGGTACAAGGCAGAGGAGGATGATGGCATCACCGACGACATCATCGCCGGGAGGCGAGGGGATACAACCCGACCGAGCAGAAGCACCGGGCAACCGGGGGGTAGCAAGCTGCAACGGAGGAGGTGATGCCGAGGAGGTGAGCGAGCGTGTTATCTGTGTGTGGTTAGATGGGCGCGAGCTGCCATCATCCTCCATCATCCACTCTATGATGACCACTACGTATTATTATCGTATTTTCCTCGGTAACGCTTGTTGTTGAGTAGACTCGTACCCCTATTGGCTAAAATATAAGGACCTTTGGTTTATTCATATGAACGCCATACGGTCCTTAAATTTACGCCCAAAGGGTATCGTTCGAGGGGTTTATTTCTCACCAGAGGAATCAGGCGGAGAGCGTCTGTTCCCGGTGAACCACCCTGCGATCCAACCCCCCCCCCCCCACCGCCGCTTAGCTGGCACGAGATTGGCATCGACTGCAGCGGATGGTGGCTCCAGAGTTGGTAAAACGTGTCAATCCTGAGCTCTTGCCGTTGGTTCATACGCGGGAGGGGCTCGCATTCACTCTCTTTAATTTGCGATCTTGTAGTGCAGGCCTCGTGGAACGACTCGGTCGAAGAAAAAAGTTTCCAGCTCCAGAAAATATCCTAGTCTAGTTACAACGAGTGTTTTGTCCCCATATCGGGGAGGAAGTGTTGTTGCTACAAGTACTCGTATGCAGTACCAGGTATACAGTAGTACAGGACACCTACTGCTGTAATAAGAATAAGCACAGGGTAATAAGAAATGTAGGCGTGCTTGTTGTGTATTTACGTACCAGGTACCAGGTACCAGGTATTTACATATATATAATAAATAAATATAATAACGCACACCGCCCACCACCACCCACCAACGCACACAAGTTGACGGCAGTTACAAATCTCCTGCTGCGCGAGCTCCTATATGGCGACAGCTACACTATCTTATACCTAGGTCGTGGGGTTGGTAATCAATCGCATTGCACGTTGCACTTTCGGTTTTTCTCAAGGTCAGTTTTTGGGTGAGGTATACGAAGAGCTCCTCAAGTGAGGGTCAGAAAAATTAGGCCCGTACCAGGTACCTGGTACCAGGTATACCGTAGCATGCGTCCAGCAGGCCAATATGTATGTGCAGGAAGGAATTACAACAGCATAATAGTAAACCTTGACCTGAGACCTGAGAGGCGCCTCGTTTTTTTTTTTTGTTATCATCATTTTTAGTTTCCAGCTCAACTTGTATATATATGTGTACCAGGTATGTATGAGGTTGTACCCTCAACTTCTGTGGACAAGCCATCGTCACAGGTGTCATCCCTCTCCCCCTCCCGGTTTTTTACGTGCCTTTTACAATAGTTTTGTTTCGCTCATAGGGTTCAGCATTCTTCCCACTTCTCGTCGGTTTTCATGGAATTTTGCTATTAATAACTCGCCCTTTCCGCGAGTCATTGCTTACGCAAGAAAAAGTCTCTATACAGTAGTTCAGGCCCGCTATTAAGAAATACACTTGTAAGAAATTGAGCCTCGGCAATCCCCGAAAAATGAGAATTTTGGTGCAAGAATATCGCTCAAACGGGCAAACAAAGTAGGAATTAGGAAAAAAAGATATTACGTACGGCGATCGACGTCAACACGAGATGAGAAACGAGGTCGCCGCGGAACCGCGGAGCGGAATATGAAACGCGGACGACGATATTCCCTCAGAGTGGAGTTCCCGCCTGTCGCTTTTCGGGTTTTGTTTTGTAAAAAACTCTTCTATCGGGATCCATCCCCAAAATCACCGACCGCGTTACTTTGTCTTGTTGTGCGGAAGCTCTTCTTCCGTTCGTGTTCCCTTCATGGATGTTTTTTGTTCCCGCCCTGACTCACCATGAGGACTACAGGCGTACAGCAGTTGGAGGCATCACAGCTGGCCGTATGTTGACGAAGGCTCTCAAAAAAATAAGAAACTTACTTTCTTTTAAGAAATGCAACGGTTGAAGAGGGCCCAGAGAAACAAGAAATTGCTGTTTAAGAGATACAGCTGGTGTGTTCACACAGAATAAGGCATTGAGCCTTGGCGTCAAAGGGACGTTTCTTAATAGCGGGCCTTAACTGCAACAAAACCCCCAGCCATGAGAAACAGCCTCCCGCCGGACTTGGCCCATTACGGTCCACCCTACCCATTCGGGCGTTGGTCCTCGGGGTTTAAAACTATTTTTTGGCGCAGCGTAACACATTGTCGCCATACCGAAGAACATAAAAAGGGTTAAAGTCTGCAAAGAAAAATAGGCTACTTGCGGAGCCACAGAAAACAAAAGGTTTCACAGCGACCCCCCTACCATAACGATAGTCCAATGCCTGACGCGTGCCGTGATAGAGGTAGTACTTTCTGTCAGAAACGATTTCTGAATGACTTGGCTCCTTAACACAAATTTGTCGGAATTTCATGTTTTTTTTATTTATTACTTTCGTTGCATACCTTGTATACCTAGGCCATGGGATTGTTCATCGGGTAGCTCTTATTATTTTCCCCCAAATCCTTTGTTTGGAGAAGTATAGAGCTCCTCAAGTGAGTAGCCTCAGAAAAAAAGGGTGCACCTCCACCGTATTCATGCGTCGCCTGTTTCGTGACAACTTGTAAAAGCACGAAGTCGCTCACGCGCTTCGGGGGTCGTAGTTGTTTGCGATCGTAAAAACCGACTCCCCTTCCAACGACCCCCCTTCATTCGTGCCGGTATGGCATGTGTAGTGTATAAAAATTGTTAGCAACTGTTGTGACTTCCGGCCTCCGGTGTTGCCAATCAATCGCACAGATTGCTGGATAGACACCTGCTGGGATGTCAGCGATATCTTCCTGTTAATGTTCTTTTCGAATGGAGCATTCGTACCTATCGATTTAGAACACGCGTCTTCACACGAGCAACACCAGCCACCGATCTATACCCTTCACGAGGACATGCACACCCCGTAAGCATGCGCTATCGAAGTATCACACGCAGCTTGCAAATATCCGTTTTGACGAAATCTTCAAGCCCACAGCTGAGGTGTCTTTTCCGCTATAATGTACAATTTCCATACCCATATAACGTTGGGCACCGTCCTTAAACCCCTGTAAGCCGTGGCTACCCTCTAACCCATACCCCTTTCTTTCTCGTGTGAAGATCCACCCATTCCCATCCATCCAAAGTGGATGATGCAGGAATTCATCGGCGTTGGCTTATACCCGGGAGTTTTGTGCAAGGAACGAGAGCTACCGTATCTCTTTATCGAGATGTCAGAGACGGAGAAGACTAGGGGGGTGGAATGACCCACTTAGCTTTCTTCTACAGGCACACAAGTGCTTGTAAGTGGCTCTAACGTGTTAAGCTTATCAGTATTGGAATATAGACTTTGCAGGCCACTAGTATCTAATTGATGCGCAGTCACTACGTTTGAGTGCACTGAGTATCTTATTCTAGATGCGGGGAAATGTAATATGCGGCCAGATTAACGGTTGTTCCTTCTCGCCGGCGTACAATATTCAATTTTCCTCTATCGGGAAGTTGATCGTATTAATAGTACAGGGTAACCAGCTTACCACTATAAGTATCAGGGAACGTTGCAGGAGACGGTACAGGGAACGTCACTGTAGGACGGAATGTCGGCCAGTACAACAGCCCGTAGAGTACATCTGCCCTTAGCATGGGCGTTGTCCCGTGAGGATGAGGTGACGGTCAACCCTACCTCAATCACTCCTCTTATATTCTCCCCTTCTACTCATCTTCTACTCTCATTTCCATATCTCTTCTTCTCTTCTTTGGTTTCCACTTTTGGCCTGCAAGCGCCCCTTTTCAAACTATCTTCTTTCTTCTTCTTTTTCACCAGTGATCTTCACAGACACTCGGTGCCACCTCTGCAACTCCTATCATTGCAACTCGTATCACGGAGACAGCATCGACACGCACCATTCTGAAAGGACATGAGCCTCGCCCTTTGATCCACACATCGACTGGCACCACCCAACGGCGTCCCGCTGAGTTCGTCAAGCGTTTCAAAGGAGTACGAGGAAGGATCTCCACTTTCTTCAAGTGCGAAGGAATTTTTGTAAATTTCTTCAAAACTCAAGATCGGCTTCGACACAAGAAGCATGACATCTACGTCAAGTACACCAGGAATATAAGAGAGAGGAGATAGCTTTGACGATTACGCGCGAAGCAGGTAATGAGTCTGCTAGCGCGCTATCAAGCGTGTAGCAGGTAAGGAGTCCGGGTTCACGCTATCATACGCGTGAAGTCGTCATTAAAACCGTTTCTTCAAGCTATACCACCTAGAACGAAGTAAATACAAGTATTTGTCCTCGTGTAATTTTTATAATACAACGAGCAGACCTACACGAGCTGTAACGTGCAGTAAGGTCGTTGACAAATCGGCTACTCAGCCCAACGACGGGGAAAACAACCTCCAGCCTAAACGAGGCATTCACCTCCAGCAACTGCTTTGACGCTCTGACACTAGAATCACGCCGTCAGACTCGGAGACAAGAGACATGAACTTCCAGCAACTGCTTTCACGAGGCACGTAGTCCAACTCGGAAAAAAATCTCTTAAAATATCATGCGTAACGGGTCTTTGCTCGTGGCAAAGGGGCGTCACAACGTGTGTAAAGCAGTAATGATCCGCTTAAACTGCAAATAGCCAAGTCATCGAGCTCAAAATGTCCTTAGAAATTCTGAAGCATTTAACCGATGAGGAATTCAGCTTTCCTTGCACACATAAACTCTTGTTGTAACCTGCACCAAACGAACCAACGCGACAGCAAATCGACCATGGCTCAACGGCAGGAGATAAACCACGGCAGTAACCGTCATCTCCGCCTCGGTCACCAACATGGCCAACACAACTTCAACGACGGTACTCCAGCCAGTACCACCATTGACAACGCGTCATCAGGGACGATGGATGCAAACCGCCCAGCAGCATCTGCCTCATCGGCCACTTTTACTATTACTACAATTACTACACACTACGGTACGTCATCTACTGCTTGTACGAAGACTACTAGCAGCGCATCATCACCACCTCAACAAGGCATAGGCGTCGCATCATCGTAGCACTGTATCTGCCACAGCTGGGGCAACATCGTCTACTACAGCAGAGGCTACGACTACAGCGATGACGACTCCGGCAGCATCTACATGTCCATAGCCCTGGAGGCTTACCTCTAAGCATCCGCTGGGAGACATGAACCAGCTTCCACCAGATAATGATCAGCATCTCTTCCATCCAGCAAACGCATTTTTGGGAGTTTCAGGCCATTTTCCAGAACCAGACAGGAATTCACCGCCGACTACCAGCCACCTGAAGGCTATTTCAGCGACAACCTCACTGGAGCATTCGCCAAGTACATGGCTGCCAGCATCTCAAGCCCAATGTGGACCAGCTACGCACATCGTGAGGTTCACACCAAGAAGATAAACCAGTTTCTTCGGCTTTGCCAAGCACTCTAGGCAAAAACTCCAAAAATGGGGAGTTCGGCATTGTTTTGTTGCCTTCCTGAATCGGGGGCGCAAAGTTTTGATTGCACCGCGTTTTCAGCAAACAGCGACAACACCAGCCAACAAGCTGCCCTCTACATCCACAATTTCTGTTCGATTTGTTCGATTTGTTATTTGTTCTAGGACTCAATTGAGGGGCCGCAGTAAACGCACAGCAGATACTTTCTTACGATTTATTTTCTAGGACATAACTCGTTGGTCAGCGTATATAGCACCACGACTAGCCTTTGTGATACGACTACACCCACCATAGTCTATTGCCGTACTATCTGTATTCGTAGACTTTCTTTCGAGGACGTACGTACATACACAAACTAAATAGTACGCATTTTCGCTGTATATACTGGATGAGCGTCCACAGTTTTATATTTTCTTCGGTTTCATGTAGCTCTAGGTATCAATTAAGGGGGCGTGTTGAACACCCACCAGACGGGTTTGCACTTATTTTCTAGAGTATTTCTTGCCGGAAATTACACCGCGAGTGTTTTGTGACTTGATTCCATCCATATTACCGCTGTTCATACACAGGGCTGAATATATTGTTCCATTCGCATCTTGATTATCTGAGGGACATGACTACATCTCTTTTGCCGCTGTTCATACACAGGTTTGAATATGTCGTACCATTTGTGTTTATTCTTTTGACTATCAGGTTCCTCTGGCTACTGACTTCTCATCAAGGGGGCGTATTGGAATATAGACTTTGCAGTCCTCTAGCATCTAGTTAGTCACAACGCTTGAGTACACTGAATATCTTATTTTAGATGCGGGGAAATGCAATATGCGGCGAGACTACTGTAGCGATTGTTCCTGCTCGCCAGCGTACTGTATTCAACTTTCCTTTATCGGGAAGTTGATCGTAATAATAGTATCAGGGAACGTTACAGGGAACAGTACAGGGAACGTTACTGGAGGACGGAATGTCGGCCAGTACAACAGCCCGTAGAGTACATCTGCCCGTATCATGGGCATTGTCCCGTGAGGATGAGGGGACGGTCAACCTTACATCAATCACTCCTCTTATATTCTCCTCTTCTACTCCTCTTCTACTCTCCTTTCCATATATCTTCTTCTCTTCTTTGGTTTCCACTTTCGGCCTACAAGCGCCACTTTCCAAACTATCTTCTTTCTTCTTCTTCACAAGTGATCTTCACAGACACTCGGTGCCAACTCTGCAACTCTTATCACAGAGACAGGGTCTCGACACGCATCATTATAACGAGCAGGGTTATTTTATTTTTGTAGCGTTCTCTACGTGCGCCGTATGCCGCAGGTTTCAGGATGGGCAAAACCACCAACCCGCGTTTTTGTAGTTGGGGCATGTGTCGAGTAGGTGACGGTCGATAGAGGTATTGGACACGTGGATAATTAGCCCCCATCGGTATGACCGATGTTCTCAAGCCGTTGTTTTGTTCAAAGTAAAGCAGCAGTGGTCATAGTAGTAGTAGTAGTAGTAGCAGTAGCAGTAGTGGTATAGGGTGATACTATTGAGGTTGAACTGATTTTGACCGGTACGGGGAACAGAACCATTGCCGAGGTTAAAAGCTCTCTATCGAGAATGTGTGAGCCATTCTTAAGAGTAGTCGGCGAGGTCGTGCGTCACGAATACACTTCTTTGTGACGTTTCATGTATGTTGGGTTGAGTCGACAAACGTGTAGCTTTCCGAATGTAGCACGACTTCAAAAGATATACTCATGAACAGAACGTCGAGTGCGACAGACAAGCAGCCGTCTTATGAGCGCATTTGTCTGTAGAACCTCTACGCTGCTGCCCCGAACTAGTCGGCAAGGGTATATAACATGTTGAGTTTGTTTTATAAGAAGTGGCTACTTGTAGCCGACGTCACAATGTAAAAGCATTAAGAGAACGATTCACTAGCAGCTGATTTAACGTGATCGGGGTAGTCTGTTTTTTACCGAACCCCGTATCGCGGCCAGTCCACTTGCTCAGAATAATGAACGCTCTTTTTCCAAAGGTTTGGACGAGTTAAATCAACTAGACACGCAGCATTTCGGCACAGCCGCGTGGAAGACGTCGCGTGCCGTCACGCGATGACCCTTATCAGCGGGGTGTATGCATCCGCATGGTCTACTATATTAATGTTTGGCCTGATGACGTATTACAGTCGTATATATGACGATGAGTGTGTTCATGTCGGAGTATCCGGCATTATCCTCTGCAGCAGAGCAACGACACATAGTCCACAACTACATATATATATATATTGTTAACACACGAACAACAAGCGCTGCAGTGTAGACACTTGTTATGGCCCTCTTGCATTATTCTAGTCTTACCAGCCTCTACATCGAGCCGGTACAGCACAGCGGCGGTTTTGAAAAGCAAGGAAATACCTCACACCGCTGTGGACGGAAACAACACATCCATGGTTGGGTTTGGGACGCCTGTTGTGGCTTTCTATCCCTCCGAACCCTAAACAATGGCCCTTCTCGGTCGTCTAGTGTGGGCCTTCCTACAGACCAGCTTTCCCGACTTCTTATATCTTATTCTCATACCATCTATTTAGTCACTGCCCGGTATTTTTTCTCGTGCCACGATAGAGGTAGCTCTTTTTAGCTGAAACATTTTCTGAATGACGAAATGACGGGGCTACTTCACCAAAATCGTCGGAATTTCATTTTTTTTGTTGGTAACAATTTTCGTTGTGTATCTAGGCTATGGGATTGTTCATGGGGTAGCACTTTATTTTTCCCCAAAATCAGTTCTCGGGAGAAGTACAGAGCTCCTCAAGCGAGGAGCCTCAGAAAAAAATTGTGCACCTCTACCGTGGGATGCGTGTTCGTCTGCGCACCGTCGCCTTGACGCTCTTATGGCCGGTCTTGGAAGGCGCGACTTTGTGGAGCAAGCTGCAGTAACCTGCTGAAGACAGAGTCTTGTTCTGACCCCACGCGAAAAACATAAACTTAACGGTGTGTGCTTTCACGAAACCATTTTTATTAAAAACAAATTAAATTACACTACGGCTGTGAGATCTAGGATTTCGTCGAAACTCATCTTTGCAAGATGTGTGTGATAGTCCGGTCGCGCGTGTTACGGGTTGTGTATGTCCTCATGAAGAATATAGGTCGGCGACTCCCCTTAGTGCTAGTTAGC
>JAYJMJ010078607.1:0-19546 GCA_036873875.1 Laminaria ephemera | reverse complement strand
TACAACCACAAGAAGCAGCAGCAGCAGCTAGCTGGTGATGCGCGAAGACTTGCCTTTATTTCCAACTCATTAAGATATACAACACTACTACTCTTCTCTCCGTCCTTTCTCTTTCGTACGGATGATGTGATGCGTGAATGCGAAGTCCGGATTGTTTTCGTGGAGCGTTGAGCTCTTGGCATTTTCAAGTCGCAAGTTGCACCGAACCCGCGGAGCGAAGCGCCTTGTACATCATACTATTTCGATCCGTCAGCTGTGAGTTCCACCGGTTGAGTGGTCGATACTCCACTTTGCCACATGTGAAAAAGCGAAGAGGACAAAACGGTTTGGTACGATATTTGATTTTCGGATATCACAACACCGAAAAATTGCAAACGCCCGATGTAAGCCACCCAAACTCCACGTGGACATTGTCATGTGCGAATGCAATCAAGTATGATACCTTATGCAGCAGTGCTAGGGCCGGTTGGCACTGTGTGCTGAGGGTGCTCTGGTAACCCATGCTGAAGGACCTCTACTTGTTTGGGTTGTGCCAGAAAAGGCGAAGAAGAGGACAAAACAGTTGGTTACGTTATTTGATTTCGGATATCACAACACCGAAAAATTGCAAACGCCCGATGTGAGCCACTCAAGCTCCACATGGACATTGTCATGTGCGAATGCAATCAAGTATGATACCTTATGCAGCAGTGCTAGAGCCGGTTGGCACTATTGTGTGCTGAGGGTGCTCTGCTAACCCATGCTTAAGGGCCTCTTTTTGTTTGGGTTGTGCCAGAAAAGGCGAAGAAGAGGACAAAACGGTTGGTTGCGTTATTTGAATTTCGGATATCACAACACCGAAAAATTGTAAACGCCCGATGTGAGCCACTCAAACCCCACATGGACATTGTCATGCGCGAATGCAGTCAAGTACCTTATGCAGCTGTGCTGGGGCCGGTTGGCACTGTGTGAGGGTGCTCTGCTAACCCATGCTTAAGGACCTCTACTTGTTTGGGTTGTGCCAGACATTGTCATGTGCGAATGCAATCAAGTATCTTATGCAGCAGTGCTAGGGTCGGTTGGCACTGGGTGCTGAGGGTGCTCTTCTAACCCATGCCTAAGGACCTCTACTTCGTTGGGTCGTGCCAGACATTGTCATGTGCGAATGCAATCAAGTATCTTATGCAGCAGGGCTAGGGTCGGTTGGCACTGGGTGCTGAGGGTGCTCTTCCCACCCACCATGCACTTGAGGATCTCCACGCCTTCTGAGTTGTCCCTGATCAACGAACGAAGAGGAACCAAAACGTGCACTCACGTATCGATTGAGCCCTTGTTGGCCTTGAGCGTCGCGACCAATTGCTTCTGCAGAGCTCTACTTTCTTCCCTTGTCAGAGGTGCAGGTTCGGCCATGATCGCCAACGCCTCAGTTTAGAACGCGCGAAGTGCCACTCGTCTCTGCAGGTGAATCTATCGTGGCGTATAGGAATGGTGTGCGTTCGTGTAATAGTGTGCAGTTCTGTGGAGTGCTGTCCGTCCTGAAAAAATCAAATGCAGATTGAGGCGGATTCGCTCGTATTAAAAATCCGCCTTTTTCGAAAATCTAAACCCCTTGATGGGAGATTTTCAGGTGTGCTCCGTGGCTCTTTGGTATTTTCATTGGAAACGACTTCTCCCAGGCACCGGGAATAAAAGCAGCAGAGCATCACGAGCTTTTACCCGTACCAACGGGCGGGGAGGAGATTTGTACGAGAACGCCTGCTACGGCAATAGCTACTTTGATGTGTAGCAACCGCGTGCCGTGTGATGCTGATGGGCTCTCTCCAGAAACGAGGAAAAAGCGGCGATATCAGGTGAACTTGAATTGTTTAGAGTGGCATTGAAACTTTCTTCGACCTAGTCGGTGCGAAGCTCACAGAGGCCGACGATACCTCACCCCTGGCTGCGAAGGTGTCCGAGACTTTTCCTAACGCGACCCTGCAGCTTTGGAGTAGTGGGATGCCTTGTCGGAGTCGCAGTGACGATTACTGCTGGGTGATGCTGTGCTTGATGTTTTTATTTTTTCTCGGTGTTTAACCCTCTACTTCTTTGCTTGTGCTCCCTCGGCTTCACCCACTCAAATCGAGCTCCCTCTACGAACTCTTGACGACTTGACATGAAACCAGCGAGAGAATGTTCTCCCTATCTTGCTCGTCAATCCAACCCCAGGCTCATCGCGATCGCCTCAGTATGCGTCGCGCATTATGCATTCCAACTCGGCGACAGACAGACAGTAATACGTACATACTCACAGGTGTCAATTTTGGGAAAAATTAAATACTTCAGTGTGGGCACCCTCAACCTTTTTTTTCCGATGTTTTACCGAACTGTCTTGCGTGTGCACCTACTGCTGTACGTACGCGACCCTATTAGGAAGAGGATTCTTTGAATCTTCGGGAGCTGCGCTCGCTCGGCATCAAAATCCCCATTACTAAAAGAGTGGGGGTAATGAGGATTTTTCAGTCCCTGTGAAATATCCATCGTGACTGCATTAGGCAAGGCTGGCCGCCGGGACTACCTCACACCACACATATTGCACATGATAGATACACACATACGTGCCTCGTAGGCAGCAGCAGCACCAACCCGCAGTTCATGTATTTGTAACCAACCTGGAGTCGGGGTACGAGTAGACAGAACCGACTTCACAAACCACACACCACGCACGCATGCTGGTGTTCGGCGAGCTCGAGCGGTGCAAGGGCCACTCGTACTCCGGGGGGTAAGAGAAGGACTGGATTTGCTACCAGACAAAAGCGACCCGCACCGGACCTATATTTGTTTGGCACAAGAACCCAACTACAAAAGTCGAGGGCTGCTCGCGTCGTATGCGAGTAAAAAAATCAAAATATCCTTGTAAAACACCTTCTCGTGCGACACGCGCACTCGATTTTGGGAAGGTGACCGAGGCACTCACAACTGCTGCCATAGGACCTCACGGGCAAATCCCGCGTGCTCCGGGTGCAACACAGAACAGTAGAAGTATGCCTGCTAACCTCTCCCGTAGTTGGGTGTCCTAGACGCTCGCGGAAAGGAAGTGTTCTGAAGGGTGTGTGGCGCTGTTCGTTGAAGATAATGCGGCCAAACATGCGCTTTTTTCGATGCTCGAAAAACAATTATTGGCCCAACATGACCATCCGTCGGCACCATCAGTATCCCGCCCACAGAGCTCCACGAGACTCAACCAAGTGCTGCGGGTGGGGGCGAGTGTACTTCTGAGCGGCCTTGCTGGCATCAAGCAGTGGGATGCCTTGTGGGCACCGCGGTAGCGAATGTTGCTGTCGTCGCGTCAAGCGCTCGAGTATGTGGTATTGCCGCATGCCCGCCTAAAATAAGCAGTTTTTGTTTATCGAAATCCCTTCCAGCACTTCGTTTTTAGGTTTTTGAGCGAGGGGGAAGATGAGAGGTGGGACGCAAGACCCACTCAAGTCGATCTCCCTCTACGAACTCTTGACGACTTGACATGAAACCGGCGAGGGAATGTTCTCTCTGTTTTGCTCGTCAATCCGATCCCGGGCTCATCGCGATCGTTTCAGTGTGCGTCGTGCAATATGCATTCTAGCCCGGTGACATACATACATGCATACGTCAGTTTGTGAAAAAAATCTAATATCGACACTCTCAAACCTATTGTTTCGGTGTTTTACCCAACTTTCTTGCGTGTGCGCCTACTCCTGTGTGTGTGATCCAATTTGGAAGAGGAGTTTTTGAATCATCGGGAGCTGCGCTCCTTCGGCATCAAAATCCCCATTAAATATCCCGTGGTGGGAATTGCCTTCGTATGTACTGGAACCGCTACCATGGTATATTTTAGCATATTGTTTAGCATATTTTCCCCGGGAGCGTTCCATTCCCTGTATTAACATCTTTCAATATTTGCGGTTGCCGTTCGCCGGCGCCGTTCGCACTTTCGACCAATTACGTGCGAACGGGCGCCGTTCACACTTTATTTAACCTTAACATGCATCCCTGATAATGTGCTCTCTCGTACTGCATCGTTCTGGCAGGTGCTGTTCGTGGCCATGGATGAGGTCGCTTTCGACTTCATGGACGATCTGGACCCGGGGTGCACTGTTATATTTCAGGATTCGGCAACGGTGAGGAGAACCGAGGCTACGGCCGGCGGGGGGGTGGGTGTACTCATTTCATGCCTAGCCATAGTCTGAGGACCGTAGACCCTCGCATTCCTACAATGCCGGGACGGAGCGTGTCGGTTTTCACCGACCAGACAGACGTCGCGTGCACCAAGCGCGAAGCGCCGTGAGGTGTTCGGCGAATCGCATGAAAGGTGAGCTGCATCCTACCAAGAGCTACCTGTCAGGCGGACGTAGGGGGTTCACGTTTAGGGAGTCTCGAGCGAATGGCTACCCAAGATCGTTGTAGTCTTAACCTTTTGTGTTATATGCACCATCGACATAGATTGTTTTGTTACGACGCGCCAACAATACATATATTTTGTTTCGATGTTGAGCGAGGTACAGAGCCACTCGCACGAGTGGCCTATATTCGGTAGGAAAATGAGAGTACCCCCGCTACCGTAGGCTTAGTGGTAGAAACGTCGGTTCCACACACGAGATCATGCATACAGTAGTAGTGTCTCTATAGCGCCGGTATGTGCAGCCAGAACATCAGTACTACAGTGGAAACCGGGCCTACTCCGTATACTGCCACTACCGGATGTTCCCGTCTGTGCCAAGCGAATCCACAGACGCTATTATAGCGGGCAAACGGCGCTGTTCAACCATTGCCATAGAGAGACCACTGATGTACAGCTCGTACTTTGTAGGGACTACTACAAGGTCGACCGCGAGACGAGTTTTCGTTGTCGATTGATTGTCTTCCAGTACAATGGTGGGTATATGCTTATGCGTCGATCATGGCTGCGGTAGGGGGGTCACTTTGAAGGCCTCATTTTGATCGACTCAGAGCCACTCGCGAGTAAGGCTACTTACGCGTTTTTCGGCTTGGCCATATGTACCGCCGCCGTGGAAGTGCTTGTTGCTCTGGGCCAACCAAACAACATTTTGTCCATTTTGAGTGGCGGACCGAGCGACGCGGGCGCGTGGGCTAACCTCGGTAGAGAATTTGGGGGTACCTCCCCTACCGACACGTGCTACGATAGAGGTAGCACTTTTGTGCCAACATCTTTCTGGCTACGAGGATCCTTAACTACGCACTTGGCTACGAGGATCTACCCAATTTGGTCGGAAAATCATTTGTGTTTTGCAATATTTTTCGCTGGCCATCGGATTGTTCATCCAGTTGCACTATCATTCTTTCTCAAAATCAGTTTTTGGGTGAAATATAGAGCTCCCCAAGTAAGGAGTCTCAGAAAAGTAGGATCTACCTCTATTGTAGCCTAGGTTTACCGTAGCCGTGGTCCGCCATGGCTCGATTATAATACTAACCTCTCCCATTGGGCGGGCCATAATACAATAACGATGCGATTTTTCGTGCGTCGACTCCCGACTCCTGATTGCAGACAGGATGCACCGAAAAACGGCAGGCGGAGGATGAGGGAAAATTCGGTATCAATTTGTCAGTTTCGTGAATCTGGCGGTAGTCGCTGCTGAGTGCGCTTACAAGAAGAGGGGGGGTAATGAGGATTTTTCAGTCCGTGTGAAACCTCCATCATATAACTGCATTAGCCTAGGCTGGCCGTCGGCACTCCCACACGCCACACATAAAATGCATGACAAGATACACACATACATGCCTCGTACGCAGCAGCACCACCAACCCGCAGTTCATGTGTTTTGAACCAACCAGGGGTCAGGGTACGAGTAGACCAAACAGACTCTACACACCACACACCACGCATGAATGCTGGTGTTCGGCGAGCTCGAGGGGTGCAACGGCCACTTGTACTCCGGGGGATAGGAGAAGGAGTGGGCCTGCTACCAGACAAAAGCGACTCGCCCCGGATCCATATTTTAAATACGTTAGCTATGAGTTGGACTATTTGAGAGGTCGACACTCATGTTTGCAAGCTGCGTGATACTTCGCCCGCGCGTTTGTACAGAAATATTCCCTTTGAGGATATAGGTCAACCACTCCCTTAGATGCTGCCAAGGTTTGTTTGTCACAAAAGTCCAACTGACAAGTCGAGGGCTGCTTGCTTCATATACGAGTCAAAAATTCAAAATCGTCTCGTAAAAAAACCTCCTCGAGCGATACGCGAGCACTCAATTTTGGGAAGGTGATCGAGGCTCTCAAATCTCCAGACATAGGACCTCACGAGCAAATCCCGCTTGCTCCTGGCGCAACACAGAACAGTAGAAGCGTGCCTGCTAACCTCTCCCGTAATGGGGTGTCTTGGACGCTCGTGGCGAGGAGGTATTCTGAGGGGTGTGTGGAGCTGTTCTTTGAAAATATATCCAAACCTGCCTGTCTTTGGATGTTTGAAAAACAAACATTGGCCCAAGAAAGACCATCCGCCGGCACCATCAGTACCCCGCCAACAGAGCTCGACGAGACTTTGTCGCCAGCTGCGAACAGGGTCACAAGTCATGTCCAAAGACTCCTCTTCGAGATGCTTTCCCCAGTACCCTGTGTCGCGAATCCTGGGCGATGGTTCTCGTTGGGCTCTCGAGCCTTATCAGAGAGCTGTCCTAATGTGAGAGATCAAATGCACAGAAAATGCCAAACATCTGTGCAACACCCAGAAAATCGACGGTTTCATAAACCTCTCTTTGCATTCCTCGTTCATCAGAGATGAGAGGTGGGACGCTCACGACTCAAATCGAGCTCCCTCTACGAAATCTCGACGCCTTGACGTGAAACCGGCGAGCGAATCTTCTCCCTATTATGCTCGTCAAAACCGACCCTGAGCTCATCGTGATCGGTTCAGTGTGCGTGGCGAAATCGGCGTTTTAGCTCGGCGACAGACATACAGACAAACAGACAGACGTCAGTTCTGAAAAACAATAGATAACGGGACCCTCCATCTTTCTTTTTCGGTGTTATACCCAACTTTCTCGCGTGTGCGCCTACTGCTGTACGTGCGAGGCCCAAATAGGAAGAGGATTATTTGAATCATCGGGAGCTGCGCTCCCTCGGCTTTAAAATCCTCATTAAGAAGAGTGGGGGTAATGAGGATTTTTCAGTCCGTGTGAAATATCCATCAGAACTGCATTAGGCTACGTATGTATATGTAGGCTGGCTGCCGGCACTCAAACACACCACATATGTTGTACATGACGGATACACGCATACGTGCCTCGTACGCAGCAGCAGCACCAACCTGCAGTTCATTTATCTCGAACCAACTAGGGGTCGGGGTACGAGTAGACCATAAAGACTCCACACACCACACACCACGCATGCATGTTGGTGTTCGGCGAGATCGAGCGGTGCAAGGGCCACTCGTACTCCGGGGGATAGGAGAAGGAGTGGATCTGCTACAAGACAAAAGCGATCCGCACCGGACCTATATTTGTTTGGCACAAGAACCCAACTACAAAGTCCAGGGCTGCTTGATTCGTATGATACTCAAAAATTCAAAATCTCCTCGTAAAAAAACTCCTCGTGCGATACGCGAGCACTCGATTTTGGCAAGGTGACGAAGCCTCTCAAAACTCCTGCCATAGGATCTCACGGGCAAATCCAGCGTGCCCCAGGCGCAACACAGAACAGTAGAAGCATGCCTGCTAACCTCTCCCGTAGTGGGGTGTCTTTGACGCTCGAGGCGAGGAGGTGTCTTGAGGGATGTGTGGCACTATTCTTCAAAAATGCGGCCAACCTGCGTGCTTCGATGTTTGGAAAACAAAATTGGCCCAGAATGACCATCCGCCGACACCATCAGTGTCCCTGACGCAGAGCTCCACGAGACCCAATCAAGTGCTGGGGATGGGGGCGAGAGTACTTCTGAGCGGCCTTGAAGGCATCAAGCAGTGGGATGCCTTGTGGGCACCGCGGTAGCGGATGTTGCTGTCATCGCCTGAGGCGCTCGAGTATGTGATATTGCCGCATATGCCCTCCTAAAGAAAGCTTTTTTCTTCATTGAAATCCCTTCCAGCACTTCATTTTTATGTTTTTCAGCGAGGGGAGATGAGGGATTGGAGGTGGGAAACTGACGACTGAAGACACGTGCTACGGTAGAGGTGCATCGTTTTATACCTCACCCAAAAGCTGATTTTGAGTAAACTGAAAGCACAACCCGATGAAAACGCCTATGGCCTAGGTATACAAAATGTTCATGCTGCTAAACAAGAATGACATTCCGACGATTTGAGGCTAAGGAGTCCCGTCATTCAGAAACAAAAATGGATAAAAAGTGCTACCTCTATCGTAGCACGCGTCTCAAATCGAGCTTCCTCTACGAACTCTTGACGACTTGACATGAAACCGGCGAGATAATCTTCTCCCTATCTTGCTCGTCAATCCGACCCCGGCCTCATCGCGATCGGTTCAGTGTGCGTCGTGCAATGTGCATGCTAGTCCGGCGACAGACAGACAGACATACATACACTGGCGGAAACGGAAGAGCGACGACCACACCCTCTCGTACGCCAAAGTGTTTGCCAAGACAGACTCCGAGAGCATTGAGGCGACGGTGCCGAAACGCAGGATATTGTTCGCGGGATTCGTGGCACGTATGGGAGAGGAGCGTCTGCCAAGGAGGGGGATGTTTGGGGAACTGGTTGAGGGTAAGGGCTACTCCGGGGGGCAGGAGAAGGATTGGATGGTGCGCCTCGAGGAGGATATGACGGAGTTTGGCATGAAAATCGAAGGGTGGCGAAAGGCTGCACAGAAGGCCGGCAGATGGTTTCGACGGGTCTAGGAGGGGGCGGAGATATTCATGAGAAAATGGCATGGCGCGGAGAGCTGTAGAGCTGCAAAGCGACACGAGAAGGCCGCGGCCGCTCCACCCACCGTTGACACCAATACGTTGCGGGGGGGGCGGATGGCGGGGGCGGGGAGGGGGGGGGGGCGTCCTGCCCAAGAGACTGAAGTCTGGGCCTGGCCATCATCGTCCTGACGTACGTGTGCCTTCCCGTGGCCGTACGTAGCTAGCGTAAGGCCGCCCGGACTTCTTCGCCTTGCTGTGTTCTCCCCACAGTGCCTTTTATACACTTGATGCCTTCTATGTGCTCAATGCCTGTCTAGGTCAGTTCCTAGGATCTGCTACCTAGGTGTCTTTCCTTTCCTTTCCTCGCTTTCTTTTCTTTTCTTTTCTTTCTTTCTTTTTCAATTGCCCCTGGTCATTCGTACACATGCGTATTGATAGCGCCGGCGGGTCGACTGGTTGATATTTTTCGCCACACCCCCCTGCTGGTGAGCTCACGTATGTATTCACTTACTACGTGTAATACGTGCTTGCCTTTTGTTTTTTTTGGTTATTTTTTCGGACGCTTGCTTTGTTATTTCGTAGCGCTGTGTGGTCTGCCTTTACCTCGCTACACCCCCCCCTGTTGGCGAGGCTACGTAACTTATTAGGTACGTATTATCTTCCTGTTTCGGTTTCTTTCTTTCTTTTTTCTTTCTGTCTTCCTTTTTTTATTTTTTTCTCTTCGGATTTGTACATTATTTGGTTTTCCTTGGTGGCATGCGGTGTAGTCGGTTGCAGTTGCGAGTCTCGAAACGTATGTACCAGTATGGGCCTGATACGTACGTACGCTGACTTCCGATTTCACTGCCATGTATTTTTTGGCGGATGTACGACTTGCTTTAGCTATGATATATACGCGTACCACTTTTTTTGGTTTGTTTTGTTTTTTTTCCTGGGGTATTCTTCCACTCCAGAGTGACTGGAGGCTGTCCTGTCACCACGGACTCGATTATGAGAGTTAATGTGAGAACAACAACAACAACAACAACAACAACAACAAAATACAGACGTCAGTTTTGCAAAAATATATATATCGACACCCTCAAACTTTTTTCCCCGATGTTTTACCCAATTTTCTTTGCGTGTGCGCCTACTCTTGTGTGTGTGCGACCCAATTAGGAACAGGATTCTTGGAATCCTCATTGTGATAATTGGCAAGTGTCCCCTCATGGTACGCATGACAAGCAGTATCGCCTGCCTAAATGAGGAATAATTCGGGTGGCGGGTCATGCAACCCAAGCGGCTAGAACATCCAAGCAGCATCACGTTACGTTGACACCTTTGTGCGGGTAACCCCCCTGTGTGAGTGATCCGTGCAGAGCAACAGAGATAACCTGCACAGCACGCAAGCCGTGTAGCTGAGCCGTAGGTCCCTAATGCCTCGTATCTTAACACTGGCGTCGTCAACGCGCGCCCCGAATGAGGATTGACGATCTCGATGCTCCGTATGGAGGATTCACTCCCCCCACGGATGTACATTATCTTACTTTTTTACGGCTCTTTCCACGGAATTCCGCGGCTTCTTCCGCGGAATTCCGTGGCAACCCGCGGCAGTACCCGTGGCAGTCCACGGCAACACACGGAAACGCCCACGGAGGCACCCGCGGCAACGTCCACGGAAACGCCCACGGACGCACCCGCGGCAACATCCACGTAAACGCCCACGGCTATCCACGGCTATCCGCGGATAGGCCCACGGCTATCCACGGCTATCCACGGCTATCCGCGGATACGCCCACGGCTGTCGACGGCTATCCGCGGCTATCCGCGGATACGCCCAGCTATCCGCGGATACGCCCACGGCTGTCCGCGGATATGCCCACGACTATCCACGGCTGTCCGCGGACACGCCCACGGCTATCCACGGCTATCCGCGGATACGCCCACGGATGCCCACGGCTATCCACTGCTGTTCACGGCTATCCACGGCTATCCGCGGATACGCCCACGGATGCCCACGGCTATCCGCGGCTATCCGCGGATACGCCCACGGCTATCCACGGCTGTCCACGGCTATCCGCGGATACGCCCACGGCTATCCACGGCTGTCCACGGCTATCCACGGCTATCCGCGGATACGCCCACGGCTGTCCACGGCTATCCGCGGCTATCTGCGGATACGCCCACGACTATCCGCGGCTATCCACGGCTATCCGCGGATACGCCCACCGCTGTCCACGGCTATCCGCGGCTATCCACGGATACGCCCACCGCTGTCCACGGCTATCCGCGGCTATCCGCGGATACGCCCACGGATGTTCACGGCTATACGCGGGTATCCACAGCTATCCGCGGATACGCCCACGGCTATCCACGGCTATCCACGGCTATCCGCGGATACGCCCACGGATGCCCACGGCTATCCACGGCTATCCGCGCATACGCCCACGGATGCCCACGGCTATCCGCGGCTATCCACGTCTATCGGCGGATACGCCCACGGATGCTCACGGCTATACGAGTCAAATAATGTACATCCCCCGGATTCACTGCCGATGCCCCCCTTTACGCCGCTCATCGAGGCTCCAGCCGGTTTTTTTCTGCCTTCACATGTACCGACAACCCTCTCGCCGTTTCCGTGCTTGCAGTGCAAACAATGCGCCCTCATCACCTTCAACTACAATAGTGGCGCTGGTCTCGGTCAATGCACCGTTTCTCCCGAGTCTGCCCCTCCACTATATGATGGCGCCGCGCCGAAGTCTAGTTCAGACACGATCCCTGCTTCATCGCCCATCGTTCTCGACAAAGCTGCGTTAGTACCTATCCTTGTCCCTTCTGTTCTCCCTGTCCTCGCAGGCGCCGGGCATGCAACGGATATATGTTGTCAGGCGCCCCTATCGTGTCTCATTTAGCATCGCGTGCGCGTCGCCGGGACCAACCGCGCTCATGTTTCGGTTGTGCTCGCGGCATCACCTCTGCTGCGTTCACCTTCTCAGACGGCCCCGCCGTCACTTCTTCCATCGCAGCCCGATTCGATTCGGACGGGCCGCTGTCAGGCCGTCGTTGCTGGCAACCCTCAAGACGCCGTGGAATATTGTTTCGATCACGCGGACCTTGCCCGCCACGGGACGCGAGACCTCTTTTCTGAATACAAAGTCAAACGGCTCACCAAACTTCGGCTGGGATCTTCCGGCAAGGCAGCTCAAACCTTTGCTGCTCGCCGGATCCCCGTTCTCGACGAGTTATATTTGGAGAGGCGACTTCTCCGGCAGGTCTTCGACCGAGCCACGACACCTCTTCTGCAACTACAGTACCTGCTCAAGGCGACATGGCGACATACCCCGCCGTCACTCCACCACCCGTTACACGGCCAGCCCCCACCGCTCGCCGAAGCCGCGCAAGCCTCGGATGGCTTCGCCTTCTGGCGATTCGTCTGCACGCTCCATCTGCCCTATTCTTACCTTGCCGATCCAGCACGCCACCGACACGGCCGCTCACTATCGGCGTGTGTGCCTGCACTTGTGCAAGATCCCTTACAAAAATCAAGTAATTTGTGAGGCCAAAACGCGCTTTAGAAATGCGGCGGGATTCTTTTTTTGCACGTCAATTTTGTTTCTGTGGTATCAATCGCACATCGCCAACGCGACGCGACGCGACGATCGTCCAGCACGCCCATGGGTTCACCATGGGAGCGTGCTTCAGCAGCCACCACTCACTGTTCACCCACAGACGTACTCGTGGTTGCACCAGTTTGACCGCCAGCGCGAGATTCGTATCATACCTGGTACAAACGTTTCCATTTCTTCGGACGGAAGCAAAAAATAACACGCAGAAAGAAAAGGAAGATCCTTCTTGAGAGGGTCCGATATCCTCTCCGCATCTTCATATCCTCATATCTTCACACCAGGTATCTTTATATCTTCAATCTTCATACCAGGTACAACGATTGCCCTCGAATTTAGTCGAAAAAAAAACACGGTTTCATTTGAACAGGAACGAGGAGGGAGGAATGGCTTCGTACGAATAGGAAGGATGAAGGAGGCAGGAGTTGCTGCAACACAACGTTAGTTTTCTTCTCCATTCTCCACATCTCTGCGACAAACATAGTATTGCCCCCCTGGCTGATGCCAAGTGGATCCCTTTTCTGCCGCAAGTCGAGGGGTACAGGGGATAGACCAGAAGGCTACTACTGCCTCATTCGCGTCTCTGTGTGTGTGTCCTCGCTGAGAGGTGCCCCACAACCCGTCGCGTAGGCACGTTCGTGTCAAAACGACTTCGCTCTCGGAGATCGCTCTGCTTCCAGGTAAGCACGTATACCTGGTACATGTCATACATGGGTACATATGCAGCAACAAACATCAAACAAACATGGTTTGACTCCAGAGCTGTGACAGAGAAGCGAATTACAAAGTTGGGGAATAAGAACCCACGAAGCACGTGGCATGCTGCGAAGCAAGGTGCGGCCTGCCTGGAAGCACAGGTTGGTCGGGGGCTGAGCCGTTGCACGTGCGATGCCTTGCTGGATACCTGGTATGCGATAGTCTGTCATAGTTTGGACTTCGTTTCCAGCACAACCTATACCTGGTATATGATACCCGCTGTCCAACGACGATCTTTTTCGCACGTGTGACAGATACACCATCACTATCAGTCCCGGTACCGTCCCCACCTGCCATCCTCCTAGTGCATATAGCTTCTACCCCTGCTAGACTGGGGGCGTCACGTTACTGTAGCTACTTCGTATAGTTAGGGTCGTTTTGTATGCCGAGGGTGACGTTGCTGTTGTACGCGGTGCGGGTATCCTCACACGACTTTTTCTGTTTTACAGCAGGACACGAGGAATTTCCTCTTGGCGCAATACTTTCGTTGAGGTTTACTTGAATTATGTATGCGTGAAAAGGGATTTTTGAGTTTAGTTTTTACAGCAAGATACCGTACGTACGGGAAACATTTTATTGGCGCAATATTTTCGTTGGGGCTCACTTGAGTTATTTATGCGTGAAAAGGGGGTTTGAATTTGTTTTGGCGTCCCTTATCGGCATGGCTCCTGGACGGGCGGTTGTGATTTCGGGTAGGAACACTACTGTACGAGTACATAGTGGGAGATCTCCGCCACACTGCAAAAGTGTTGGTGAAGCTATCCTAAGAAACGCCCGGTTTCCCGTTTAAGTACAGTACCAGGATATTTAAAGTCGCAGACAAAAAAAATGAAGGAAGCAGCTCTCCAGCTCTATGATACGACGTAAAGCTACCGTATGAAGACGCGTGCGATAAAATAGCTCAATTTGTGTATACGAGTACATAGTCTATCGAGCCTACCACGCATAGGCTTTGAAAACACAATGCATACCCCACAACACAAGCAACGCGATGCGTTTGCAACAGAAGCGATTTCCTACGTACCGCCGACATAGTCACCGACAAAAACACCGACACAAAATCGCCGACACAATCTCCGACGAAAACAACATTTGCGCCCCCTTCGCTGCCAGGTGCAGCAGCAACCATGACCGACGTCAACCACGGCGACGACGACGACGTCCGATGGTTTCCGTTTCGCCTCCTCCGCGTCGGGCGCCGGGGGGGGTCGTCTCCTACCTCGATCACGAGCTTTGACACCGCCGGTAGAAGCGGCGATTTAGGACGCATCGACGCTAATCAGTACCGCCGGACGAGTGATGGTGGGTCCGACGAGCGAGTTTCTACCGGCAAGATCATCAGTATCCTGATGCTCTTGGGAGGCTTGGGTATTTTATTGCTGCGATTAACCAACTTGTGGGTGCTATCGTTCATCTTTGAAGACGACCTCACCGCCGCCGTCTACAACGTCTTCGCGGGGCTTCTGGTTATGAACATTGGTTGTTACGAGCTGCTGCGCAGACTTGTTTCCAACCGGATGGAGGTTGCTGAAACGGTTTGCGGTGGGCTAGGATGGGTGCTTGGGCTAGCCCGGGACGTCGGTTTAAAAGTCGTTCACGTCACAATCGAGGAAGTGAAAAGCGTGTGCGCCACCGCGGCTGACTTCACGAAAGCAATGATCATCTCTATGAAAGAGGGAGCCAGTCGTACCCTCAGCGCCGCCGTTCACGCAGCTGACTTGGTGAAAACAGCGATGCATTTCACAAAGGAAGTCCTAATGCGCATCATAAACACCGTGTTCTGGACACCGTGTAGATTCTTTGCTGATACGGTTTACTTCATCAAGACGACGATAACTCGGAGATGGAACGGAACTAGGCAAACGGACGGCGATGAACACGCTTTGCACGTGCTATGGACGGTGAGGACGTTGTCGCAGCTCTCGTTCTCGATTATTTTCTTGCCAGCCCGTTAAGGTTTGTTCTCCGCAAAACATGTTGTTTCACCCCTTGTCTTAATTACTCACACCGCTGTAGCGTACGATGCGGACAACCGCGGTAGACCAATCTTCGAACAGCAAAACGCGCGTTGATGTTCACACTATGTCGCCGTGCCATTGCAAGTGTACGCGCTTCTCCTGCGTACAGGGTGTACATACAGCAACATGCATGACCCCCTCCCCCCTCGCCCCCCGCGTTTTCCCTGCGATTGGCCACAACGACGACCCTTGCTGCTTCTCACCATCACCTCTGGTGAACCTCCGTTCCAGACCGGCGAATCACCAGACGCGACAGAGGCTGCCGTCGTGGTGCCCTTGAGGAGGTCTCGTCGCATCGCGGTCGCCTCGGAGGAGGTGCAGAGGCCACTCCAGACGATGACGCTTCGCTCCGGCCGTGACCTGGCATATACCACCTCACCGCCGGCCATGTTGCACCGGCGGTACGTGGGACAGAGAGAAGGCGTGGGTGACACGAACGCCAGTGAGGAGGGACACCGCGCGTCAACACCGACGCCTCTATTGACGGCGGCCGATAGCTACGACAAGCCTGTGTCGTCACGAATTCGGGTTCGGGTGAGCACGATTCAGCGCGATCGATGCCACGGGTTGGCGCTGATTGAATCGGTGCTTGCATGGGTATGTCCGACGTTGGTGGCCGCCTTCATTCATGTGTTCTGAATAGTGCTATTCATAGCGAGAGTGCCATAGACTCATCCATGTTTTATCTTGGAAATAGCACAGTTAGTCTCGGTTTGCTCAAGGTTTACGTCTACAACTTCCAGACCACGCATTCTCTGTGAACGAACGCATATCTGGGAACACACTGTCTCGAGTCTTGGTGTGTTTCGGGTTGCCACACCGCCGTTTTCATTGGCTGTAATATTTTACCCGATGCGCTCCTCCCACTGCGATCGGCAGCACCAGCTATAACCCTTTCACCACCACAAAAATCGTCCTACTCGAATTCTAAGTATTGATAGTGTGTCGTGTAAACGTTGGTGCAGTTCTAAACATCAACGTTCTGTCGCCCCCTCTTATCGATGCGATGGAACCCAGGTGAAGGTTGAATCACACATGACGCCTTGCCCCAAAGTTGAGGTATCAATGGATTCACCAAGGTCTGGTTCCGGGAGTTTCGGCCACGTCTCGACCGACACCAGGGCAAACTCGTCGCACCACATAAAATCAGAGACTGATGACTATAAAAACGGATTGGAGTACCGTCACCGTGGCTTTGTGGCCTCGACTGACGCATCGAAGACGAAGGTGAGGAACGATGCGCCCGTCACAAATTCAAAAAGTGTTCGGGTGAGCTCGGCGTGAGTAAAAACAAAACATGGCGCAATTTTGATTTTGGCAACAACGAATTTCCCCTCACCAAGTAGAAGAAAATGCAGCATGTTTTGCCCACACCTGGCCAAAATTGGGCGCAAAATGCCCAAATTCGATCTGAAGTTGTCAAATCGAAGCGACTTTTCTCCCCGAACCACACACAATGTCAGTCATGAGAATTGGTGAATGTTCTGGTGCCCTGATAGATGGAGTCAAGCGTTGACTTTCGTCTTACGTTGTCTTGACATGGGGGACCAATACAAAATTCACCGATGCCTACGAGAACACGACTATAATTCTTACTATTTCCTCTTACGGTAGTTTATGTTCCGAACGAAACGCCTGCCCATTTACATATTGAAGCGCCCATATATCGTGATGTACGGCTCACAGGCCAAACCAAGCTTCACGGATAACTTCCCTTTGTTGGTGTGAGAATGTAAATGTGTCTTTATACAGTGTCGAATAACTCGACGTAGTCGTCTATATGTGCTCCGAAAGTGGAACATTTTGTTTCTTGCTGAAAGCTGGGACCAGCTGGTAGGGTTTCCATCTCCAACGCTAAGGCCGCACCTATTCTGTTAGCGGACGTATGGCCTGCGACCCTGTTTTCCAAGATACGTGGTGTATATAAATACTGGTACCTTTTCAGGTGACGAAATCACCGCGAACACTAAATGCCGTCCACTCGCATTGGCTGTAGCGGCTCACCCGATGCCTGCCTCCCTTCTACCCCCACCCCATGCAGTCGGCAACATCAAACCCTACTGTCGCCCACTCTGATCGATGCGATGGAACCCAGATAAAGATGGAGGCTGCTGTCAAGCCGTCGGGTAGAGGTCCTTGCCTTAAGGACGAACCAACTACACAAACGGCAGGGTCGACGCACAGGGGACGTCACAGCCAGGTCCCCGCCGACACCGAGGCGAAGCCGTTGCTCACGCCAAAACCGGAACCTCGTCACGTCACGATATCTACCGCCATGCAGAATGGCAGAGCATCCAATGGCAGATCATCCCGCCTCTCTCAGGCGGCGGGTCAGGTCGACATGGAGAGCGAGGCACCCGCGTCAACGCCGAAAGTAGAGATTAGGAAGGGAATCACCATTAAGAGGGAAATTGCCGATGAAATCGGCCGCCCCGCGAGGGTGAGTGGTCTCGGCTTGATGAGTGTAGCGGGCGATCTAACGGACGTGTTTGCAGCTGCACCGTCGGACACGTTATGCGCTGCCAGTGGCTTAACTCCTACACGGCTGCAAGCTCTACAACGGCCCACGAGGCCAACAAGACGTGTCACCTTGCTTCGGTCGTTAGTGAACGTGTCCCACCCATTACCCGCCCTTCTCCCAACCCCTACTTCGGACGATGATGGTCCCTCCACACGTCCGTTTCATTATCTCTTCTTCGCGGTTCTTGCCGTTCACCCCCACTTTGAGTCTATGGTCCTAAGGACTACGGCCATGCACGGTATGATTACACCTCCCACACACCTTGCCTCCTGTTGCATTCACGTGTGGATGTACCTAGGGGGACAAGGTGGTTAAAAGCGAGGACCGAACGGCGGCCATCTCAGCGCCCATGCCGGATTTCCGCGACGGCTCGGCCCCACCGCGAGCCTCCGTTGGCGGCGCTCGTAACCGCGCCTCTATTAACACCAGCAGGAAGAATAAGAGGCGAAGGGACAACGCCGCCGCCGCGGGGGAACAGGTGCGTTTTTATCGCTCGTTTTCTGCAATGAAAGTGCGGCGAAGAAAATGACGAGGGCTTTCTCCCTCGTTGGGTAATGGGCACCGATTGGTATATGGTTTTCAGATAGATAACGGTACCCTTTGTCTTCGAACGTTTAGGAAGTTGTGCGATGCAGTGACAACTACCCTGGATTGGTTTACACTCACGATCGACTGCCACCCGTAAGGACTAGGAAGAACGAAGCTGGTCGCATCATTTCCGCGAAGACCGCCAGTCACATTGCCACGCGTTCACTTGGAAACGTATCATCGACGGGAGTCTGCTTGGCCTTCTCCGCGGGCAGCTGGCCGACACCCGAGGCATAACAATACGGCCGGATTCTCATTGTTGACGCCTCGTTGTTTGTAAAACCGTTTTGTATGCTGTCAACAGTTTGCGATTTTTCGACACAACTCCGGGAAACAACAAAATCATGAGGTATTAGGGTGTTAGCGATATACCAAACGTGGCTGGGTAGGAAACGATGTAATAATAGTATTGAAACCAACGAACGCCACAACCCAAGGCCAACCCATTCCACGAAAAACTGGGTTAGAAATGCAAAAAATAGTAGGATTTTTCTTTCTAACCTAACTTTTCGTGGGTTGGGTTGGCCTTGGGTTATGGCATTCGTCGGTTTCAATACTATTATTATATGTTTTCCTACCCAACCAAGTTTGGTATCCCCCAAACACTCTATTAGTAGTGCCTTTTTACTTGCTGAGCTGAGAAGGACTTGTTATCGTTCAAAGCTGGTAAAAACCGTTATTATGTGAATTCGACATGCATGTGTTTCTGTCATAAGTATAGCCTCCTCCCACACTCTGGCTTTTATCGTCCAGCCAGTAGCTGAACCTGCACGCGAATGCAATATTTCGCGGAAAAAGTTTGCTACTTCAGTTTTTGGAACGATCTCGAAAATTGTCACTTGGCCGCCTCAAGCTGCCAAAGGACAAGGTATCCCCTCGCATTCCAAAAGGGTCGCGTTGTCGTTTACTTTGCGAAAAGTCGGGTCACCCCCTCGCATTCCACAACGCCACGTTGTAGTCTACTTTACGAAAGGTCAGGGCGTTTCGTCGCGTTGTGGGCGTGACCACAGCTTGCCCGGCAAAACCAAAACGTGGGTACTTGCCATTTCCGTTCTAAAGGGGGGGGGGGCGTCTACCCGTGACACCCAATACCCAATCTGAGGAAAACGTCGTTCTTCCGTACACCTACGTTCTACGGGCATGGCGCACGGCCCACCCGCGTTTTACTGTTACATATTGCAGAACCCGTCATTCAGAACGGAAGCACCAGCGCTACGTTGATCAATTCGAGCCCCTCCCTCCCCTCCTCTCCCCC
>JAYJMJ010078505.1:0-19547 GCA_036873875.1 Laminaria ephemera | reverse complement strand
TCTCTTGGATAACATTAGGCTGCTTTACGACCGGGTTACCGTCGCCCAGGGGGGGGGGTAGCTTTGGGCACAAGGCCCAACCTTGGCAGCAATAGGTGACTGGAGCCGGGACATTCGGAAATCACGTGGAACTTAGTTGGACGGCACAGTCGCGTATACCGCAACCGAACCACGATGGCCTGCAGTCGTACGGGATTATGTAGAGGTCATAGATCAGACATCACCCGCTGTCACGCTGGGGGCGCTAGGTATGGATGTAATCAAGACTAGGCAGTATATACTACCAACTGGTTAGCAGTTCATGACTAAACGAATACCTGAAAAAACATCTGAGCAACACGTGTTGAAAAACACACTCTGAGCTGAAAGTCGTTGCTCGTGACCGACACACGGAATTCGTGTTTACTCTGGTTTCGATCGGATTATTCCGCCCCTAGAATTTACACGGCCGTTTTGGCATACAGTATATGCTGCTGCCGCTTCAATCTAAGGCATTCCTTCGACCCAGGATATACAACCACCTATCATTTGAAGCGGCCCCATCCCCTTTAGTTCATACACGCTTTGCGTGCTTCCTACGTCCTTGATGAGGAGGACGCTCGGTTTTGTTCAGCGAAGGAACCTATAAACACGAGGTGACGAAATCAGTCGCTCAAGAGCAAACACAAACAAGCCAATGAATGGTCGTGTTGTTCATGAACCATCGTGTACGAGCGTCGCTGAACGCCGGCCTCTACAAAATAAAGTAATCCAGACGGTTGGGTTGAATAATTTCAAAACTTGGTAAGTCTGTTTCATAGTGCCCGTATTTATGTGTTTTATGTGCTGAAACTCGGTTGAATTTTCTTAGAGGTCAGGATGTTTGTTCTTGCATGGCCACAACGTACTAGGAATTTGCATAGACATTTCGGAGGAGCGTTCCGAACACTCCACCCCAATGTTGGCAGGTGATAGTGAACTATCACTTGCTCGCATGCTCTCGTGACTAATCTTTGGTCGTGATGTGGAGCACATATCTGCAAGGGAATGTCAATGGCTGGATGCTATGTGTTACTTGAGATGCCGTCACAATTGCTGTCAAGGTGGCCCGTGATATCTCGTGTTTGTAGTGGGGCATTTTGTGTTCAACGTTTCGGGCTGGTTTGTGTAACCTGCAAAACATCTGGTCAGTAGGTTGCATTTATCTGTGGTATTTTTGCTTTCGTCTTATTTAGCTAGATCTGCTTGCCTTGACGACGGCGCTGGCTGGGAGAACGACCAACGAAATATGTGCGAAGAAATTGCACTATTTATGTGACGTAAAATATTCAGATATCTTGCGGTTGTATACTGAGTGTTTTTGTCTTAGGCTTCGGTCCGCACGCCGTATCTGTTTTGTATGATGAGAGCATCTTGTTTTAAGGGGGGCGGGGATACATACATGTTAAGATTTCATGAGCGCGTAGCTTTTGCCGCATGCTTTTCAGGTTATTCATTGTTTCTGTGGTTAGGTTTAGCGGAAACAAGCAAATTTCTGGCAGTATGTGGCTGTGCATGTTTTGTCTGCCCCTCCATTTTTATTTCTTGAAGTTGCCCCAAACTCCATTCGTCCCTGAGGGTTTCCTTGGGGGGAGTGCTGTGGTGGCTGGGCCATACCGGCATATCCACGGGGTTTCCAACAGACACGCAGCCATGCAAGTTCTTGCTCAAACCGTAATATATAACCGTACAAACCAAAGGAGCTGCACCGATCATGCACGCACAATAATTCACTATGTCTCATTTCCTTGTCATCGAGCTGGGTCCATCTACCAAGCTGGGAGCAAGACGATGTCGGCCCCGGGCCCCTGCTAAGTACAGGGGTGCATGTGTGGATGTGTGTCTTTTGTCCGGTTTGTCGCGAGATACCATACATGACCCCGACGTATGTTGGAAGATTGCCCGGACAAACGGGGGCTGGCGGTTCATGCGCACGTTGTTAGTGCGCTGAACCGGTGGCGATACTACCGGAATTTCGACAGGCGACTTCCAAGTGTAGCACGTCAGGGTCACGACCCTATTGTCGTTCGATGACGATCGTCACGCAATCGGCTGAGTCATTGTGGCGTGTGTCGGTCGTGTCCCCTCGCAGAGTGTACCTACCTTGCGGAGGCTGCACATGTCCCTCTACTGCAATACTGACGTAGACTTGGCGCATACCCCTTCTTCGGGTTGGGTCGCGAAGCCACAAGCGGGGCTAAACAAGTTACGACTGTGACACCGTTCAGAATGGCGAGAGGGTGTGTGTTGAGCTTTGTACCCCCTCCAAGACCCCCTGATCTGCCCCTGACCTGTCCGCGGGGCTCGCGTACCCAGCCATGTCGCGTCACCCCCTCCCTAGCGATACTCGCCCACACCGTCGCAATGCACCCCAGACAAATAGGCGGTACCGAACCGCGTTCGGAATAGCATGTGAGGTACTATGTCAATGGTCACAACTTCGGCTGTAGGTATGAGGGGATCACCGTTCAGCTGGTTGACAATACGTGAAATGGAGGATTAATGAACCCAAGGCTCCGAAAGATTCCAACCAAATTTCAGATGATACAATACCTACGAAAGCTCCGTATTGTGCGGCAGTAAGTTTCCTTCTGTTGAAATCGAAGTTTCCGCAGCCTTATCACAACACCCAAACCAGCACACCTCCGAATGCCCCGCACACCTCCAACCTGTCCAGAGCGTCACGTTTGGTGTCGAAAAGGGGCAATCCACCCGTTTGTTTGAGTACTCGAAAACTATATGTTGCCACGAAACAATGTACACGTGTAAACATCAAAGGGACTCGACAACAGAACGGTTTCACTCTCCACAACCACGGCGAGAGCATGAGATATTGACTTATCACCTAGTAGTGAACCGCTCCCAACAGGGCACTATCTAATCGTGCAGTCAAATGCTACTCTTCAATATGACCTCCGAGGGTATAGTGCGTCGCCAAACGGCGATCCGATTGGACGCTGTTGAGCGCCGACGGTGTATATACATTACCTCCCTTCAACCAGAAGAATCTATCCTAACGAGTAGATGCTGCTTATCCCGAATCAAGCACGAGCGCGTCCCTTGTGCCTCAGATTCGGGGCATGACCTCCCCGATAATTATTTTACGTATGCTAGGGAAGAGGTGTTCCATTATGTTTCCGAGGCTCTCAACTTGAGGAGCTCTATGCCTGCGGCTCTCAGCCCACGTGACAGCAAAGGCAAAGGTCAGGGCGAATCGTCAGTACCGTACCATGTTCTGACCCCTCATGTCTACGGCATGCCAGCATAATGTTCTCTGGCGTGTAGCATAAAGACGCAAGGCCCTCTGCACGGCGTTGCGTGTACTTTTCACACCCGAACCCCTTGTGTATAATAGGCCTCCACACTATGGTACCACTACAACGTCGCCTGCAGCTATCACCGATGCTGTAGATATCTACTCTAAGGTTAAAGACACGGGGAATCATATCCACCCCCCATCCTCGGGTTTCCGGCTCACCCAAGTCTCTAGATACTTTTCGGTGCAGTCACAAACGCTGCGATTTTTACACACGCTGCATTTCGACCTTTAGGTGGCGCTATCCAGCGAGAGCGGGTTTTACTTTTTGGTATTGAATCCATAAGAGCTCGTGATTCTGTTCAGTTTGGCGGTCCACAGTTTCTCGGTGGACATGTACACCTCAACTTTGGTGTTGTGCAGTGGTCGAAATTGGTCGTTATTCGGAAGACTCGAAATGAGACATAAAGCAACCTCGAACCGAAGGTGTGCACTCCACTTGCGGACAGCTACAATTGCTAAGCAAACAACAGGAGCCCGCGAAAATGAGACGCGCTTTTAGTGGGGTGTGTGAAGGCGCCTGGTGCACCAGATAGTAGACGTAAGCACCCGGAAATGACTCACGAGGTAATTTCTGAAGTCACAAAGGTGCCAGCGAGCATCACCAAAAACGTTCAGAATCGACATTTTCGTTCATTTTGCGCACGAATACGTGCTACCACGGCAGCAACACGTATGAAGAAACCGCTTTCACCGAACGTTGGCTGGAGGTTTGGCGGATATTTCGAAGCCCTAACAACTCGTACCCGAAAGAAGCGCGGAGAGAAACATTGCGTTCCCGTTTGAGGTAGTCAAGAATTTGGCAAAAACAAACAAAAAAAAGGTAAAAAAAAGCTGCGAATTCTTCAATATTTGCATCCGCTTTTACAATCCGAAAGGTGTGGATCTTATTCGTAAACAGTTTCGCTCTTCTTTCATGTCGTCTGCACTCTTTGGTGTAACGCCTACTCGCACCTACTGGACAAGATGTTCCTTAGGGATCCCCCGCGCCGTTAATGGTTGTGTGCTAGTAGGCAATGCTGGTGTAGATAACGGTGTGGTGTTCCCTGCGTGTGGTTCGCTAGGCCTCGCATTTTACTGCTGCTGTGCCTCGGTCGGTACAATAAGTGCCACATCGACGTTGACCTACAATAGATAAAGTCGCACAAGGGGTAGCGATATTGGCGTCAGCACGATCGTTTTGACAATAGATAATATCTTCGCCAGAAAAAATAGGGGGTTAATGTTAGGGACGCGGCTGTTCAGCAAGAAGTGATCGAGAATGTGGTCAATGTGTGCTGTGTACTGTGCAAAAAGTACAAGCATTTCCACCGTATCGGGTCAAGCGGCACCTGGAACGACGGGTCAAATTTGGGCCAGACAACCTTCTAGCAGAAATACTGCTTCGTACTGCTTACCAGGTCGAAATTTCGTTTGACGGTGTGGGGTTTGGCACCTTTGCGTAGGAACATTCTCCGTAAACAGTGTACACCTGTAGAAGGACAATTCCATCGAAGAGTCCTGGTCACACATTTTGAACTACCAGGTACATGTAAAGACGAGTCAGCCGGACGAAATATTAAGGATTGCGATCGCAACAGCTTAGCTGAACATTTGCAGTTGCACACCAAATTTGAGGTTTTGATCAGTGCCCACGTAGGCTGGTTGCGATGGCTCACTCATCGATGCTCCTCCAACACCCGCCACACCAGGGGGACTTGCTTCCAACGTCATGTGTACGCCTGTTTGGTGGGATAGTCTAACGTACCTCGCCAAACTCCGGCCCTGCTGTCACAGGTATCAAGGGTTTGGGGGGCATACTTTCCAAGCGGTACTAAATATTCCAGACTGCCGGGTAAACAGATCACAGATGAACGAACACGCCCTTTTGCCGCGTATGCGAGGCGCAGCTACTTAATGCGTCGACATAGCGGCCTGACTTAACTAATGACATATTTTCGAATCCGGCGCGTACTACGATCGCGGGCTCACCTACAGTTTCTGGAGCTACGAACTTGGCAAGTCTTAAATCCAACCCAAACACTGATTTAGCAAATTACGAAAACGCGACCCGAGGTAAAGTCTCACGTCCCAGGTATACACCCCGAATCGTTTGTGAAGCGCGCATGTGGTAATGCCACGGTATTTAGTGGTGTCAGGGTTGAAGAACCCTCATCAGTCCGATATATTTTTGCGAAGGCGTGCTTCCTCTATCGTACCCCGCGTCGGAGCGATTGCCAGGGGCAGTTCGGCATTGGAGTGATCTTAACGTGAACGGATCCTTCGGCTAGCATGGGGTTGAGTATGGGCCTATACGACGCGGTATCTATACTTTTAGTACAGACGGGTTCGTATACCAGTGTGTAGGAAAATAAAGATATACTGTCTGTCCCCTGCGTTCCAGAAGTAAAGACCCTGCGGGATATACCTCCTTGTTTTCATGTATTGTGCGCCCGGTATTTGTATATGGTTTGGATGTCTGAGATCAACGCCGGTCGGTAGCGGTCTATACTTCTAGTCCTTAACATATCGTCGAGTGCATTCACCGGATGGTGGTTGCTTCCTCCTATTACGGACCCACGATATACACAAAAACCTATATATTTTACTGTTTTTACTAGCCTTATTCGGTCCTGATTACTATGTTCCTCCGTAATAGTATAGCACATACAGCTTAAGTGTCCGACTAGGTACCAAGAACGTGTTGCCGTTTCACGTTAGATTGACAACAAGCTTTTGCTTTCCATATCGAGCCCACCCACGCCACTGACCCGAGGACTCTTCATCGCTCAAATGGCCATCCCCGTACTATTATGTTGTTATCGTGCTGCCTTGCCGCGTTTGTTGTGAATGCTAGATGTAAATTGTGAAACACCTTGAATTTGTCAGTCCGGCCGGACAGTAGCACACATGCCGTACCCTGATGGCTCCCAAAAACCACTGCTGTTCACAATACAGTTGTGGCTAGATGGAGCCTTCCAAGCAATTCCTGCGCGATATACAGTTCGACAAACGGGCGTTGAGCTAGACAAAAAACATGACTTACTCAAATATGTGCTGTCTATACCCACGGTTGGGACTGGTGTACACCACGTTGTCGAACGGAACATGGCGAACATTCCTGTTTGCGATACCTTACACAATGCGCCATTATATTTGGGTGGTTCCTGCGACCGCAGGTGTGTACAGCTCTGCCATGGGCTTTTTGCGGCGGCCATCTCCCCTGCTGAGCTTTCGCAGGCTGACGGTAGACTCCGCCGCCGCAATCGTCGCCGAAAGTGGTGCTTTGCTCACATGACGACTGCATGAAGAAATCGAGTTTCAAGGTCACGGGCAGCAAGAAGGTGGTGTATTGCAGACAACACGCTGGGGCTGACATGGTGAACGTCTGCAGGCGAAACTGTTCACATGCCTACTGTACTAAACGATCGTTGTATAATGTCCTGGACAGCAAGACGGCGCAACACTGCAAGAAACATCCTGACAACAGCATTCATTACCGCAGGCAGGCTTTGCACACAAGCTTTCTGCACCACGTAGCCCAGCTTCAATGTTGAGGGCAGCAAGACGGCCGGCTACTACAAGGAACATGCCGAGGATGACATGGTCGACGTTTTCAACAAGCGCTGCCTACACGAGTCATGCACGACGAACTCGAGCTTTAATTTCGGGGGCAGCAAGGCGGGGCCGTACTGCAGGCAACATGTTAAGGACGGCGCGGTAAACGTTTGCAGCCTGCGTTGTGTACAAGACTCGTGCACGACAGCGTCTTTGTTCAATGTCGAAGGTAGGAAGAGAGCAACGTACCGCAGGCAACACGCTGTGGACGGCATGGTGGACATTCGCACCAGGCGTTGTTCATAGGACCTCCGTACGAAGCACCCCAGCTGTAATATCGAGGGAAGCAATTCGGCGGTGTACTGCAGGAAACATGCTGAGGAGGGCATGATTAATATCCGTAGCAAGCGTTGCTCGCGCGAATCCCGCTTCAAGGTACGTGTACTGCGGGGAACACGCTGAGGAAGGCGTGGTGGACGTTCAAAATAGGCGTTGTTTCCATGCCTCCTGCAGGAAGCGCCCGTCGTGGGGCGTGCTGAGTCTTAGTTTGGCCACTGCATGCCCTAGCTATAAGGGTGATATCGTAGGCGGCCCGGTGATCAACTTTGGAGCATGGTGCAAAGTCGGGGGTTGTAAGAAAGTAATCCGGTGGGGTCTTCATGGAGAGAAACCTTCCCGCTGCCGGGATCACGGCGTCATCACGGACGGGATTGTCTGCACTGTGGAAAGGGTTCACGGCCAGAAATATAATCGTCGTACATCCGGCGGTGCCCTAAGGGGGTCCTCGTTCCACGTGAAAACAGGGTGCCTATTCGTTTAAGTCGTTTAGGACCCCGGATGGTTGTGGTTACAGTTCCATTATGACCGTAGGCGTTCAATTGTGGGGGCGGGGAAATGCCATTAAAGTATTTCTTGCCAGCATCGCGGAAAGAGCTCTCCCTGTCTTGGCGGAATGATTATTTCGCTGTATCTGGAACATTTGCAGTAAATGTCTGGGAACTTTCATTCGTATTTCGGTGCATTCAAATGAACGGGACAGTTTGAGTGTGGTGCGGTGATTGAATAAATGTGCATGCTATCTCGTACTCGTCCTCCTGCTCAAGCTGCGCGCGTAGGTTGATAAGTCGAGGGCTATTCGACTGAGGAGTCCCCCTTTGATTCTAATCAACTCAATCCAACCTGTGGGTCCCGCGCCTGTGTCTACCGGCGGCGTCGATCTGTTGCCCCTGAGAACGCCGCAAAGGTTTGGTGCCTGGCTGGCTGTGTACCCCGCCATTCTCTGCTACACGCTTTCAATCCTGTGTATCCTATTCCCGTACTCCGACATCACCTTCGGGTGTATATGTTCGCACCCTGCAACGTGATGGTGCGCTCCGCGTCGCGATGTAATTGTGATGCGTGCCTTGACCTGTAAACGAAACTGTCCCGAACGCGTGATTGACTATGCGCAAATACCAAAGCCATGCAGATTCTGGTCAACAATAAACATAGGCCTCGCATGTCGCAAGTCCAAATGGGAGGTAGTTATTTGCGCTAGCTGTCCTGTGGTGAGGCTACACCAGTATTCGGGAAGCTTTGGAAGCCCTGGACAGAAAGTTTAGCTTAGTGCGTGGAATGCTCACGTTGACACTGGTTTGTTTGCTGCTCGCCGTGTGACCGCGGCATGTTGCGTACCACTGTTCCGTTCGAACGCACGTCTGAACCGTGTCTATCGTTAGACTCAACCGGCCGCTGGCGTTATGCTGACTAGATAGACCCGCCTACTTAGGGTGGAAGAGTCACTACCGCAGCATGGCTTTTCCCGCTTAGTTCAGTCGTATTATACGCCTCGTCCCTTCTCCGACCTCGCAATCGCTGAGTATAAAACTCGTCGTTAATACTCATAATACTCACGTTGAACCCTCAATTGGCCTCATGGTTATACTCTTGGTGAACACATAAACGGTGAACATATGATTGGTCATTTGACGGCGTCCTATCGTTATCCTGCTGTCCATCCTGGAAATTGCTCTATATTTCTGCGTCAATTGATTCGTTAACATATTAACCCATCTATCCAGGATTGCTCCGCCTGGCAGATTCGATCGTTCCCCCCTAATCTCGGCCGGGGTTGACCGTTAGGTATGGTGTCTGATGCTTGCTAGCTACCTGAGCCGTCTTAAGTAACGTGAGGACAATCTTATTCCAGAAATTTGTTACGTTGTGTGTATAATAGTGATTTGTTTAATGAAACTAGTTCCGCCTGCTATGGCGGAATTGCTCTAATTGCTAAACAAGTGTTTACACGCACACCCAAGCGTCAACCAACGTCCAGGCCGAGATTAGGCGAGGTCCAGAGGTGTCGCGGAGAGTACACCGCTCGCGGTTGATACTTTGTGCTGGGGAAGCCAACCTTTAAAGGGCTGTCTCACTTGGTACGTGGTATCGGACATATATATGTCACCCTGATGTACTGAACGCTCGCTCCTTAGCCTGGATTCCGCACGCCAAGAGAAAGCTCAAGGCACAATGTAGAATATCGATAGGCCTTGTATTGCCATAGGTATTACCGTATCCCAAGATCGATGTTTTATGAAATGCCGTGCAAGAATGCTAGTGTATACCGGAAAACCCAGGCGGAATGTGGTCTAAGGGCTCATTTTCCGTCAAGCTGTATAGTGAATCGAAGCACATTGACTAATTCGGTTACCAAGAATTCCTGACGGGCCAGAACTCGTACGTCGTCTGTGGTTGAAAACCCTTGAATGTCCGCGCGGGCTTGCATTGTTTCTGTGACACGAGGCATACGTATCATGACGTTTAGACATTCATTAACCGTGATCGTTCCGGAAGTGGGCGAGAGAGTGATTAACCTCTATGGGATACTCGTGTCGGTGCTCTGATCATATTATATATTGCTTCGTTTTGTAACGTAACTTGAAGATGATCATTATCAATGCGAAGCAGACCACGTGCGAGTCTGCCCTCCCCAGTGTGACCTGGAGCCATGGTTTGAGGCGGACATAAAAACACCGCCAACCAACAACAACCCAACAAACAAAGAGAAGGGGGAAAACGAGTCTGTGATGTCCCGTCCCTGTGTTGACGTTTCCATCATCGCTATTATTATGCGGATCCGGAGATCTTTCTGCCCTGTATCCACCGTGGGTCTTGGCCGTGAGTACACCTCGCAGACCTTAACCGATCAATAGTACGGCGGATAAAGCAAAGGGAAACCGAAAGAAGTATACTTTTATGTGTAACCTCCCACTCTTAGGTAGCTGCCCTGCGCGCCGCCGTGCGTCGTCCCTACCTCTGGTACCTTACGTATCCCCCAAAATAAACAGACGCAAAAATCAAGATCTGGGGCCGATGGCCCCGAGAGTGTCTCTATCTCCATGCTACGGTCTGCTGTAGCCTGGGCATGGACAACAACGTGCTGCGTGATGGTGCACGCGTCCGTAGGCAATGTGAAATATGCGCGGTGTACTTGCTCTGTAGGTTTACGATAGCTGATCGTTGCCAATCTTATCATTAATAGTACGTGCAAAGCGCACATTGTACGGTTGCTTATCTCGCTAGCTAGCGCTGACCCAAAACGAGATAGAGTATCTACGTTTCTGCGGGAAACAAGCACAAAAAGTATCTGCTTATCAGTTGATTCAAGATTGTTTGACGTGGCCCGTCTTATCGTATTTAATGTAACTTGTACGAGAGAAAATGCGAAAAGAGTGGTCAGTAAGTGGTCCGTTGCTGGAGCATTTCGCGTACATTGCCTTGGGAAACGGAACCGACGACCGACGGCGATCACCTCCTCTACCGCTCTTCTGCCCCCCGTTACCCCCGCGCGCGCCCGACCCGAGGCTGTAAAGCTCGGAGAGCCCCGATATGCCCGATATACATTCGGTTTGTCTAGCTGCCGCGCGGCTATTGGACTGATTGACACTGTTACCGTGTGCCACGCATCTCGGGGTGGGTTCCTCAAAGCCAAGGCCTAAACCTCTGAAAGCGATACCTGCTCCCCGCGCGGGATATTCCTCAAAGCCCCGTATCCCTACCCCGGTATCTTCTTGCACGTCCTTAGTTACCGCTTTCATGGCTACCATGTCTATGTCGGGATCGATGTTTGCCATTGACGACAACATCCGGTCAAATGTATTGAGCTACCAAAACTGGTTGCCGGGACATCATGCAACTATCAATACCCTTGGAAAGATTGCGCAACTTCGGGTTTCCTCGGCTGCAGACGGTTCCAGTTGGGAGACCTTCTGCAGGTCCTCGACGACACCCTTGGCGTGCATCACTAAGCCCGAGACCTCGGGTAAGGTCATGAACCGTGCCTTCTGAAGCTTCTCGTGGACGACTACAAGCGAGTCGTGCTTGGGTTTCAACTCTGTCAAACAAATAATATGGACCGGGGACGAGAAATACAGCGGATAAATAAATTCCGATGAGTGACTGGCCAGTGATGCGGCGTGTGATGAGTGATGTGATGAGGATAAAGCAATTCTGATGAGTGATTGGCCTGTGATGCGGCGTGTGATGCGTGATGTGACCTATCGGCTCGGCATTCCGACGAGTGATTAATGTGGTAGTAGTAGTACCGTTTGACCTGGGCTGTGACTGGGAAAGTTCCCAAATTCCGACAAGAGACTGGCCTGTGATGTGGCGTGTGATGCGTGATGTGACGTATCGGCTTGGGATGCCGGCCAGTGAGTAATGTGATGGTAGCTGCCCTGTGACCTGGGTTGCGACTGTGAAAGTTCCAACCGAAATTCGAAAGGTAATGTGTGATACTGTATACTGTATACCGCCTGGAGACGTAGACTTGCAAAGAGTTCCTGTAATCCGGTGCGTGAACGACTGAGAGGTGACTGCCTTGTGACCTAGGCTGTGGTGTGCTCTAGCGGCACTGGAAATGTGATGAATAAATGATTATGTAATTCGAACGTACCGCCTTGAGACGTAGGCTTGTAAAAAACCATTCCTGTACGTCGATGCGTGAAGGATCAAAATGTGATTGCCTTGTGAATTAGGCTGTGACGTGCTTTAGCGACACTAGGAATGTGATGAATAAGTGACGTAATTCGAACGTACCGCCTTGTGAACGTAGGCGTTTAAAGCGTTCGTGTAATTTGAGGCGTGCAGTATCGATATGAGATTTCTTTGGGACATAGGCTGTGACGTGCTTTAGCGGTACTGGAAGTGTGGTGAATACATGATAGTGTATTTCGAACGTGCCGCCGTAACGTGTAGGCTTGTAAAGCATTCCTAAAATCCGATGCGTGAAGGATCAAAATGTGACTGCCTTGTGACTTAGGCTGTGACCTGCTCTATTAATAGCGGCACTAGAAATATGATGAGTAACTGGTGATGAAATTCGAACGTAATATTGGTGCTGTTGTATACCGCCGTAAGCCGAGAACAACTGCTGCTGCTGTGATCCTAACCTATGTTGCCGTGTCTCACGAACCATTGATAAAATATGGACGGCAGTGACGGCGTTGCGATGTTGGTCGTGGCCTACGGCTTTGCAGCGGGGAAACTACTACCAGGTACATGGTTGTATCATAAGTTCTGACACGAGTCCAGACAGCAAGTGATTACCCTGTAATATATGCCGTTGTATGAAGTATTGGCCTGTAATTTACCGAAAGCGACTGTCGGAATGTCGTATACACATCGACGTTACTATATTAATTGTACGCGGATTAATGGTAGGGTAGTAGTCGTTCGAGGAAAGGCAAACTCTGCAGGTGCTGGATGATGCGTTTGAGTGGATAGCGTATGGGTTGTTGGGGTGGTTGTGCAGCTGCCTGTGCCTGCAAACTTCGCGAAACCATATCAAACGTACGTGACTATGTGACGAGAAATGTGATGTGTAACGGATGCGAAATAAGCAATACATAATAATAATAAATTTTGGGTCAACTACGTGTAGTTCGCAAAACTATATGATTCGTATGCGACGCGTGATGTGATGTGTGACGTATGAGATAACGAGGGGGAGCAAGTTGGTCGTGCCCCTCGGGCAGCATGGTTGTATCACTGTGGACGCGTAATTCGTTAAAAGAGTGCAAGATAACATTGGTGTACCGGAATTCTATGTGAAATCTCGATCCTCTACGTATATAAAAACTCTAAGTTGTGGTGTGATACTCGTGTCGTGAGGCCACGACTCATCGTGTGCTTTTCGTCTGGTCTGAACAGCAAATGACAAATGACGGCTTCATGTTGTAGAGGGGTTTGCATAAACCTCAGAGGCGTTCTTATTCAACCTGATTTGACGATTTGGGGTCAATGGGAGGAGAGCCACTCTTCGTGCTGCTCTACGAGCTCTTGCTCTGCGCTCTAATACAATTAATCTAAACAATCTCATATGACCGCGAGGCGGTCAGGCCAACCGGCCTTGGAACTTACGAACACACTAGTGGTTCAAAAGGTCTGATACCAGAGAAGGCAGGATGTCGGATTTGGGTTCGATTCCGAGGGAGCCCAACCCTGAGATTGTTCAGGTGACACGTGAAGTTCAGCAGATGATTGGAGCTAACCAAGCATCTGTGATGGATGCGATAAGGGGCATGAGGTTGAGTTCAAGAGGGACATCGACCGAGTTGAGTCCATAGGGGCTGAGGGTGGCTCTACTGTATTGGAACCTGGTGGTAATGAGGACGGCACTGCTGGGAGGGGGGGGCAGCGGCCTGAATTCCTCCTGCTGCTGTACAAGCCAAATCTACTGCGGGAGAGCCCGCGGTACGGAACATAGCAGCAGTAAGAGATACGATATTCCGTGACGGTGAGTTGCGTACTATCGGAGAGACGGGACGCGGAAAAGCTGCGCTTCCTGTCGAGGTTGGTCCAGTGAGGGATCAGCCAGACCAGCTCGGGAGAGCTAGAGACCAGCTCAGGAGGGCTGGAGAGAGGGGTATAAACACCAGCGGTCAGCTTGGTGCTTTTGGTATGCCCTCGGTACGTATGATGGGCTATAAGCACCCTCCTAGACCGCCGTTCACTGGGAAGAAAGAGGACTTTAATCCCTGGACAAAGTGTGCGAAATTTCGCTCGAAAGCGATAGACTGTTTGCGTGCCGTTGTGTCGGACCCTCCGCAGTATATCCCTGTAGCAGACCAAGACACCAAAAACGAGGTATATGTTGCCAGGGTGATTAGGCCCGAGCATGCACACAAGCACACGTTGGCATGGGATTTACTGTCGACAGCCCATAAGGCCAAGAGCGACAAGAGCATATTACACAGGCGTGTGACGTCCAAGGAAGCGTGGGACGCTCTCAATGCTTGGTAAGGTCCCCAGACAGCTGGCACCAAGTCGGAACTTTGCCGACGCCTAAACAGCTGTAGGATAGCGCAGGGGAGCCATCCGTTTCAAGAGATGGGTAGGATTGAAGATTTTGCTGCAGAGATGCGCTCCGCTGGTATGGAACTCGACGACCACATGCTCTACACCACATTCATCGACGCTCTGCCACTCGAGTACGAGGTGGAGGCAAGGAACCTGGCGTCCCGCGCCAGCATCGTCCGCGATGACGTCATCAAGGCTGTGCCAGAGCGGCATCACCGACTTTCTGCCAACAGGAACAAGGGGTCGAACCAGGGCCATGAAATGTACGCCGGCGGCGGCACCAGCGGCGGCTTGCTGGAGAGGTGAATCCCGTGGTAGAGGCAGAGGCGTGGAGGAAAGCACGGACGCGGAGGTAAAGGCACAAGCGAGGACGATGGTAGCTCCGCCGGCGGTAGAAACACCACCGAGGACGGTGATGGTTCGGCTGCTGCTGCCGATGGTGATGGTAGCAGCGCTAAACCCGCCCAACAAAATGCTCCTGCGATGGGGTGTTTCAGGTGTGGCATGAAGGGTCATCGGGTCTCCAATTGCAGGGTGAACCTATGCGACCGCTGCCACGGATGGGGACACACTGCTGCTCTCTGCCCCACAGTGAAGGAAGAGGCTGTGTTGGCTGTGTTGGCAGTGACGAGCATGGTTGGAGCGGGCTCGACGACGTCTACGACGGCAGTGATGATAGTGCGCTCCATGTTTCAGCCTTCAAGGCTGAAGAATCAGGCAAGTGCGATGATGAGGTAAGCGTTATGGGGGATGGGGAGTTGACCAGGCAGGTAGGCGACGAGGGTTGGATATGCGACAGTGGCGGGTCTACTCCCAGGACGCCTTCAGTTTACCAGATGAAGAATTACAGAGAGTGTAATTGGAGCTGAAAATCGCCGACGGCACCACTCGCACGATCGAAGGATACGGCGATATCAGCTTCGTCTTTCGGTCCGGAAACGATTTGGTGGACTTGTTGCTGACGGACGTTGCGCACGTGCCCGACCTTCGTTACCGTCTATTCTCGAAGCCCACGCTCACCAAGAACGGACACGGTTTCGATGGGCGCCCTAAGGAAGTTGTCGTTACACTCACGTCAGGTCACTCGATCGTATTCCCGTTGACGGGGCCCTGTTCAGCCTTTACGGCTGCAGGCTCGGCAGCAGTACTGGAGATCAAGCTTGTGCTGTACTCGCCCGGGTGCAACGGCCCAAGAAGTCTACGATGAACATCAACGAGTTCCACAGCGCTGCTGGACAATTTCACGAGGGTCTACCCCAGAAGTCCGCAGAGTAGCAAGGGATCATCCCGAGGGCGAACTGCTGGAGCGCAGGGGGTGCTCTATGGCTAAGGGCTTCCGAAAAGGTATCAAACCGTACACGCACCCACGAGCGGATAAGAAACTCGGCAGTGTTTAGGTAGATCTGAGCGGGTCTCAGATGGTAGAGTCTATCGGGAGGAAACGGCACACTCTCATTGTGCGCGGCGAGTTTTCTCGGCATACGTGGTTGTATGTTCTGCGCCACAAATCGGACTCCTCGGAACAGTTTGAGCAGTTCCTTGCGGATACTCGTGCAGGTGGTGTCCCTTCCAAGGGGGTGATGGTTCGATCAGATGGTGGTGGTAAATTTCGCGGGGGACAATTTGAAGACCTGTGTAGATCGAGAGGTATCAAGCCGGAATTCACGACGGCTGACAGTCCCCAATTCAGTGGGGTAGCAGAGCGCGCGCTAGGTTTGATCGGAACGGCCGCCATGGAGGACCGAATCCAGGCTTCTGAGTTTTTTGCGAAATTTCTGGCCACTGGCTCGTTATGGGCGGAAGCATCCCTCTGGGCGTGCGATTCTTTGAACAGCACAGCCTCCACTGCCAACCTAGATTGCAAGTCGCCGTATGGGATGCGACATGATAGCCCCCCCCGGTAGTATTCCTACCTTTCCTCAAGCCTGGCTACTGCAAGGTAAATAGGGAAATAAATCACAAGCAAAATCGCCGGGGTGTTTTTACCTTGGACCTGACCCTCGCTACCGTCGAGACTCTGTACGAGTGCTGACTAAGCACCGTAATTTGATAGTTACACGAAATGTCACCTGGCAACGCGTGTTGCCTGCACCACCTGTACCTGCACAGATGGACGACCCCTTGTCTACGGAAGAGGGGGGGTCGGTCACAGACGACGAGAGCACGTCGGATAAAGGTGGTGGGAGGGTGGTGGATGAACTGGACGACGATTTGGCTCATCTAGACGACCTCGACGTGACGTGGGGTTTTGATGTAGACGCGGTCTTGCAGGAGCGTTCACAGCACGTGTCTGTCGCCGGTGGGACCGGTGACGGGGCAGCCGAGACGATAGGTTCGTCTGAAGGGGGCGTGGTTGATGCCCCCCTCGGTCCCAGTAGGGAGGACCGATAGCGACTCCAGCGCAGCATCGACTACCAAAATAGACCAACAGAGTGGTGAGGATCCACCCTCGGTCCTGTCGGGGAGGCCGGTGCACGAGCTTAGCGACTACTGGGGACGGGACCCCGTGATGACTGTGGGCCGGACCCGCTGTCAGAGTCAACAGCTAGAGGAGGACCAACTTGCTCGAGGGCGGTATAGGATGGACCCCGAGACCAGGGATGCTTTGCTTGTGGCGACCTACGAATCGATGAACACCAGGAGCCTCTTGAAGAGTACACCCTGGACCGCGGAGGACGAAATGGCATTGCTGGCTGGAGGACCCGAGGTGAACGAAGAGGAGTCAAGCGTGCACAGGCCTATTGTCTTTCCTGCTGACGTAGAACCGCTCCCGCCGTCCGCAGCAGTCGTTGAAAGATCGACGTACAAAGCGGGGTGGCACGAGGCCATCAAAGTAGAAAGTGACGGTCAAAAAACGACCGGAACGTACGAAGCCGCGACACCTCTACAGGGGCGGATACCTGTAGGCGCAAGTTGGGAGGTTTCCCACAAGAAAACTAAAGACGGCTTGATAGCGAAGCTAAAGGCTAGACTTGTGGCTAAGGGGTTTACCCAGGTGCAGGACGTTAATTACTTCCACACGTTCGCACCAACTCCCTCTTCAGTGTCAGTTAAAATTCTGGCGGCTGTTGCAGATGAGAAGGGATTGAAAATATTTCATTTGGACGTCGCGCAAGCTTTTGTTCGCGCGAAACTTGACCACGAAATATCGTGAAACTACCCGATGGGTGTGGTGACATGTCAGGGAAAACCGTCCCCCTCAGCCGATCACTGTATGGTCTAAAGCAGAGCGGACGGTAGTGGGCCCGACTACTGGTAGAAACAGTGGTCGAGTATGGCATGGAGCAATCTGGGATTGATCCGTGTGTTTTTCGCAAAGTTGTGGACGGCAAGGTAAAACTAATCATGGCCGTTCATGTAGATGACATCGTGATTGCAGGCTTGGACGAGACGTGCAAAGATTTTCATGTCGCGTTAGCTGTGAAACGCCCCACGAATAATCTCGCAGAACTAACTTGGTACAGGGGTTTCGCTTTCAAACGTGTCTGGGAGCTGGAAACGCTGGAAATTACGCAGAAGGCGTCCATTGAGAGCAAGCTAAATCGGTTTGGCGTTACCTCATCGTCTAACCTTCCCGCGACCCCCGATATAGAACTAAGCCCGAGGAAGGAAGGTGAGTCGAGATGAGACTGGCCAAATAGAGAGGCTGTAGGCAGTTTGATGTGATTGTCGACAATGACGAGGTCGGACATCGCGAATTATGTGCGTGCTGTGGCGCACCCTTCTCACAATCCCACTGAAAAGCACTGGAAGGCAGTTATAAATATTTTGGCATACCTTCACCGAACCAGGGAGTTAGGACTGACGTTTGTGCGGGATTCGGGATTGGATTTGACTGCCTATAGGGATGCCGACTACGCCGACGAGTCTAACGACACGCGTTCGGTATCGGGGACGGTAGTTACCCTGGGGGGTGCGGCCGTCAGTTGAGCAAGTAGCACCCAGAGGTGTATGACAATGTCCACAACAGAGGCAGAGTACGTCGCCCTCGGTGAAGGGCTGAAGGAGGCCTTGTTCACGGGGGCAGTGTTATCGTTTATCTGCCCAGAACTAGCGGAGCATGCGTCCGGGTTTTCGAAGATAACCAGGGGGCCATAGCGTTGGCTGAGAACCCTCTTAGCTCTTCTCGGAGCAAGCACATTCGTGTGCGCGCTTTCATATTGTTAGAAAGCCACTTCGTTCGAAGAAGATCGATATCAATTTTGTAGCTTCGGATAAGCAGCACGGGGATATTCTGACGAAGTCCCTTGTTGCGACCCCTTTTAAATCTTACCGTGGGTTATTGTTGAATCTGCCGTTAGAGGGTGAGTAAGGGTTATGAGCGTTGAGCGATTAGTACCATGTTTGAGAATTGCGAGGAAATTTTTGTCAGGTCGCCTCCCCAGACTGTTTTGAGGGGCATGGGTTAGCAAGGCACCACTTGACATAGTAGGTTCCGGCCATGGTCATCGTTTGAAATTCGGCCGTTGTCTTGGTTGCAATGGTTTGGAGTATTTGTGTTATACATGGGGTTGTTGCCCGGTGCCCGGGTTTCCACCTGGTAGACTGTTTCTGTTTGTTCTTAGGTCCTATCTTGGTATGAATGCCCTTTTGGTCTTGTCATTGCTGTGAAGAGCCAGGGAGGGTGTCCGTTTGGTGTGAACAGCAAATGACGGTATCATGTTGTAGAAGGGTTTGCATAAACCCCAGAGGTGTTCTTATGCAATCTGAGGTGACGGTTTGGGAGGAGAGTCACTCGTCGTGCTGCTCTACACGCTCTTGCTCTGTGCTCTCTTTCCCTTGCCCTGCGTTCCAATACAACGAATCTAAATATTCTCATCTGACCGCGAGGCGGTCGGGCCAACCGGTCTTGGAACTTACGAATATGTGCCTGTAGTGATCAATACTACGAGAGAAGTGATGCGTTGACTCGTGAGCCGAGTGCTGAAGTATTTGGAATTTTTTATCTACCCGGTGTACTGTGCCCGAGAGGAAAGCTAGATAAGACGGGTGATGGTCGGTTATCGGGTTTTGGTATCTCGAGCGAGGAAACGGCGAGATCGTGTTATTTGGCTCGAGCAATGGAAGATGTGAAACATACGGTCTGAGCGACTCCTTCTGTGACACAAATGTGGTCGTAATCCACTTTCATTGTGATTGACCCTGTGACGCTTGGGTTGTGTGCGCGAAGTGAACTCTGCGTTATTCTTGCAAGCTTTGTGTAAGACATAGCAGTTGTTCACAGTCGCGCAAATGTCTGATGTATTCTGATTGGCTGATAAGTGTGATTTATGTAGCCGCAAATTGTCCTACGGGAATATGCGGTGGGTTTTGTGCTTTCCCGAATGGGTTGCATAAA
>JAYJMJ010078401.1:0-19551 GCA_036873875.1 Laminaria ephemera | reverse complement strand
TGTCCCTCGAAACTCAAGGGTTCGGTCAAGCTGATTCTTGGGTCCCGACCTTGAGCTGGGAGAACGGCACACCCTTATCGACCGATGGTTCACGCGGAAGCCCGAGTACCCGGTCGCCGATGATGTTGCGCTGGATCTCGTTGGTTCCGCCAGCGATTGAGCTCTGGAAGGTGTTGAGGGCGCCCATCGACCACTTGTCGCCGCCTTCGTTGCTCGGATCCCAAGCGACCGCGCTGGCACCGACGATCTCGAGGGAAAGGTTGCGGTACATCTCGGCGATGACGGCGCCATGGAGCTTGCCGAGCGATCCGCCCGGTCCTGGCGCTTTGCCTGCTTTGAGCTGAGCTCGGGTCTGAATAGCAACCAGGCTCTTGGCCGTTTCGGCGCAGTACATCTTCATGAGTTCTTGGCGAATGTTTGGATCGCTGATCTTGCCGTTGTTCTGCGCTGCGGCGATGAGGTTGTCGGTGCTCTGGTGGCTGACACCGGCTGAGCCGCCGCTGCCGATTGCGACACGCTCGTACATGAGCATTGCGGTGGCGAGACGCCAGCCATCGTGAATCGGGCCAACCAGGTTGTCCTTCGGGATCTTGGTATCGGTGAAGAACACTTCGTTGAAATGCTGGCCGCCGTCGATCTGGTGAATCGCTCGGACCTCGACCGAAGGGTCGTTCATGTCAACGATGAACATCGACAGACCGGCATGCTTTACCTGGTCGGGGTCGGTTCGAGCAATCAGAATTCCGTAGTCACAAAGGTGAGCGAGTGTGGTCCAGACCTTCTGGCCGTTGATAACCCACTCCTCACCGTCGAGGACGGCTTTGGTCTGAAGGCTGGCGACATCGCTTCCGGCGCCCGGTTCGGAGAACATCTGGCACCAGACTTCCTCACCGCTGATGTTTTTGGGCATGTAGGTCTTCTTCTGTTCCTCAGAGCCGAACTCATTGAGCACAGGAAGACACATGCCATGGCTGATAACGAGATCGATGCCCATCATCCCGGACTTGCCGAACTCTTCGCGCCAGATCTTGTCGTGGGTTCGGCTGAGCCCGGCGCCGCCGAATTCGGTGTCGTAGATAAGTCCTGCAAGTCCTGCCTCGGCGAGTGCCTTCTGGAACTTCTGGGTAGAAGCCATGCTCTTTTCGCTGCGCGGGTCGTTGCTGCGGTCACGTTTGAACGCGTTTTCAGCGATGAAGGCAGCGCACTGGGCACGGAACTCTTCGGCTGCTTCAGGAGTGAGGGTGTCAGACATGTCTGTAACTATGTCGCACGCGAACCGAACGTAAAAGTTGAACCGGCTCTTTGCTAGGGCCGAGGAACTGGCATGATTGTGAGGTGACCGATATTGATCATTCTCTTACCGAGCAAGACTCGGTCGTCGACGACGAAAACGCTGTCGAAGAGGGGTTCAGCAAGAGCATCGTTGTCAGCGCCGTACGGTGCCTTCTTACCTACATCGTGTTCCCGTTTGTCACGCCGATAATCTCGGTTGCGTCCGACATCGGGCCGTGGATCGGCGTGAGTCTCGGGACCTTCGCCATCTTTGCGAACCTGTTCAGCATCAGACGTTTCTGGAAGGCCATGCATAAGTGGCGCAAGCCAGTCACCGTCGTGCATGTCGGCATCATCATCTTGCTGGTGATTCTCGTGATCAACGACTTCCGCGAGATCCTCTCCTAGCGAACGGCTGGTTAGCTGGTGCCGTAGATTGCGCCGCCGTCAACCTTCAGCACCGATCCGGTCGTGTACGAGCTGGCCTCGCTGGCCAAGTACAAGGCAGCCCCCACGATTTCTTCTGGCTGCCCGCCACGTCCAAGAGGCACCGACGTATTCAAAGACTCGATCATCGCCGGGCTCCAAGCATCGGCGATGTCGGTGAGAAACGGTCCGGGCATGATGCAGTTCACGCGTACTTTCGGGGCATAGGCCCGGGCGAAGGACTTGGTGAAGGCATGGATACCGGCTTTTGCTGCGCCGTAGGGGGCTTCCATGGGTGTCGGGTTCTCGGCGGCGATCGAACTCACGTTGATGATCGATCCTCCGTCTCCGTCGGCCATCCGCTGTCCAAAGGTCGCCGACAGTCGAAAGGGGCCACGAAGATTGACGTTCATGACCTTGTCGTAGAGGGCTTCGCTCACCTCAATGAGCGAGGGGTACAACGGCGACATCCCGGCGTTGTTGACCAAAATGTCGCAGCGTCCAAACTCGTCGTAGACGGTTTCGGTGAGCTGATCGCAGTCGTCCCAGTTGCCGACATGGCAGGCCACGGCGAGCGCTCGCTGTCCGGTTTCGGCAGTGATCTCGGCGGCAACCGCATCGCAGTTTTCGAGCTTACGACTCGCGATAACTACGTCGGCGCCGGCGTTCGCAAATGCCAATGCAACGTGTTTGCCGATCCCACGGCTTCCGCCCGTGATGGCTGCAACTTTGCCGGTGAGGTCAAACAGGTCGTGCTGAGCGGTCATTGCGACAAGGTAGCGGAGCCGCTACCGACACGAGGTATCTGCTCTTAGTGAGCGGTGACCTTGCCCGTCGTAGCGCTGTGGAGGCCCTCTGCATGACGGTTGAGTCCGACGAGTTCGGCAGTGATGCCGCGGTCGGCAAACTTGGCAACAACTGCATCGAGCGCTGCGACAGCCGACGTATCCCAGATGCGGGCGTTGCTGAGGTCGATCTCGACGCGATCGACCTGCACAGCGTCGAAGTCGAAGGCCGAGACCAGGTCGTTTGTCGAGGCGAAGAAGAGTTCGCCGCTTACGGCATAGAGTCGCTCGACGCCGTCGGGATCGATAACGCTTGTGACCTTGACGATTTCGGAGACGTGGCGGGCGAACATGATGGCCGAAAGCACCACGCCGGCGCCGACGCCGTAGGCAAGGTTGTGGGTGAAGACCACAATGGCGACCGTCGCCATCATGATGAGTGATTCGACACGAGGCGTCGACTTGAGGGTTGGCACCTTGATGCTGTTCCAGTTGAACGTTCCGATTGACACCATGATCATCACCGCAACCAAAGCGGCCATAGGGATTCGGGCGACGAGGTCGCCGAGTCCGAGAATCAAGATGAGGAGGAAGACGCCCGAGGCAAGGGTTGAGAGCCGGCCTCGGCCACCGGTGCGGTAGTTGATCATCGACTGGCCGATCATGGCGCAACCGGCCATGCCGCCGAAGAATCCGGTGAAGATGTTGGCGATGCCCTGGCCACGAGATTCGCGGTTCTTGTCCGACGGTGTGTCGGTGAGGTCATCGAGGAGCTGAGCGGTAAGGAGCGATTCGAGCAGGCCGACGAAGGCGAGCGTGATGGCGTAGGGGAGAAGGATGCCGAGCGTCTCGAAGGTGAACGGGATGTCGGGGAGGCTTACGAACGGCAGGGCGCTTGGTAGCTCGCCCATATCGCCAACGGTAGGGAGTTTGAGGTCCATGGTCATCGCCGCGCCAGCCAGTACGACGATGGCGACGAGCGGCGATGGTATTGCTTTGGTGATGCGGGGGAGCCCGTAGATAATGCCGAGGCCTAGGGCGATGAAGAGCAGATTGAGCGGAAGTTGGCTCGTGTCGGGTTCGTCGGAAAGAAGGATGTGTGGGACCTGGGCAAGGAAAATGAGGATCGCGAGGGCGTTGACGAAGCCAACCATGACGGTCCGAGGCACGAACTTCATGAGTTCGCCCACGCCGAGAGCTCCGAGGCCCACCTGAATGATGCCGGCCAGAATCGTGGCGCCGAAGAGATGGGCGACGCCGTAGTCCTTCACCAGGGGCACAAGAACAAGCGCCATGGCGCCGGTGGCGGCCGAAATCATTCCCGACCTGCCACCGGCCAGGGAGATGATGATGGCGATAGAGAACGATGCGTAGAGGCCGACTTTGGGGTCGACGCCAGCGATGATCGAGAACGAGATTGCCTCAGGGATCAGTGCGAGGGCAACGACAAGACCCGAGAGGAGGTCGGCCTTGGGGTTCGCGAGCCAGGCTTCGGTAAAGGTCTCTCGGCGAGACCTTGAGCTTGGCGCGGAAGATGCGACTTCAGTGGATGACATTTCGACCTTGTTTCGACCTTGGTTCGACTGACGATTCAGTCACGTGCTTTGTGGCACGTTCAAACCCTGAGGTCGTCGGGCGCCTGCACGAAAAACGTGCTCTCTCAAAGTTACGGCAGGTAAGAGTGCTCACTATAGGGATAGCTCGTCAATTCGGTCACGTGTGACACATATTGCACGAGTGCGTACACAGTGAGTCTGCCTTGAAGACGAGGCAAAAACGCTAAAGGGCAGACACCGGAGTGTCTGCCCTCTCACGTAACTAGCTGTCGGGACGGAGTGATTCGAACACTCGACCCCCTCGTCCCAAACGAGGTGCGCTACCGAGCTGCGCCACGTCCCGTGGCCGACAACAGCATACCCGATGCGTCCGACTTTGGTTGACGCGGGCGACAGGTCGTTCGGGGTTTCGTCCCAGGGCCAGATGCATGGCTCAGGGTAGAGCCTGGGGCGGGCCTAGAAGCAGGGGGTCGCTGTGTCGGACATATCGAGTTCGAGGGCGACGAACATGTAGACGAAATCGTCACGGTTCGTGTCGGTGTCTTGGCAACCGTTGTGCTTGCGGACCCACGAGCGGGTTTGGAAACGAAGACTGGTGGGCAGTGGGCCGGCCGGATGTGCCGAGTCGGGACCCATGGAGACCTCGTCGGCAATCGAACCGTCAGGTCGCAGCAGCAACAGGTACTCGAGCGCGTAATATCCGTCGACAAGGGCTACCGGCACCAGAGCGTCGGCACCGGCCTTGGTGCCCGAGTTCGCGTTGTCGTGAGCGACTCGGAAGTGGCCGCCGTCGACCAGGTTGACAGAACCATAGGTGTACATCGTCTGGTACTCGGACGGATCAGCAATGCCGTCGGCGTTTGTATCGTGGAAGTTCGCGGTCCATCGAACCAGCCTGTAACCGGTGATGTCTTGAGCGCTGCCACTGGCGTTAAAGATCGTGACGGATTCATCGTCACGGTTCCCAAGGCCGTTTGGACGGAACTCGCTAATAACGATGCCAGTCGATCCCGCCAGGGTGAATTGATTAATGAAGTCGCATGGCTCAATGACGCTTGTGTTTTGCGGCTCAGGGAAAAGGTTACGGATGAAATCGGCCTGGTTGTTTTCGGGATCGGATGATCCGTCGATGCAGCTTCCGGTGCCGTAGGAACGACGTTGGTTCGAGATGTTGAAGCTTGGGTAGAACTCGGTTGCGGTAACGCCGTCTTGTTCCCGGTAAGGGTTCGCGTCCGGCTGGACAGCTCCAGCGCCGAATGCGTCGTAGGACTGAGCGTTTCCAACTTGGTCGGCGTCGGCGTTGTTGATGTTGTCGTGCAGCCGGATGCCGGTCCGATGTTCGAGACTGAAGGCTGAATACAGCTGGTCGGCGGCCATAGGAATCGCTCCGTTGCCGGAGTTGGTCAGGAGGTAGTACTGGCCAGGGAGGAGTAGGTGAGCGTCGAGAGGCACATTGATGTTGGTCGAGCCGATTCCCGTAATGACCTGAAGCTGGTAGTTGCCAAGGTCCACAGGTTTCGTTGTCGGGTTGAAGAGTTCGATGAACTCTCCGGTGCTGGGCGAGGAAGTGTTCGATGCGTATTCGCTGATCACCAGGTTGTCGACGGAAATTGGCAGGTTGTTGTTGTTGCCGTCCGAGGTAATCCGTGGATACGCATCGGTGCTGTTGTCGTAGGTGGGCTTCGGTCCGTTGGCGCATGTTGCCTTGTTGGAACCGGTGGCTCCGGTTATCTCCCAGCAAGCGGAGACCGTCGAGGCTGCAGCGTTGCCATTAAGGGCAAGGGCTATGGACTGTTCTCGAACGATCGGTCCGGTGCCCAAACGTTGTTCCTCGGCGATGTCGAGATCCCACAAGCCGTAGCTGACCGGCGGTCGGAAACCGATCTCATCGACATCGTCCAACGCTGGGGAGCCACCGCCGTCGTAGCCCCACGCCATGTAGGCGGCCAATTTGTCGCTGGCGTCAAAGAGGTAGAGGTCGTCGGTTTTTGACAGAGCAGGGCTAGTCCCGGCGTGCCCTTCGAATACCGCGCCGATCGAGATCAATTCGCTTGGCGCAATGAACTCGCCGGTGAAGACGACGACGTATGCCCCTGGGGCGATAGCTGGTGTTCCGGTCGGGAATTCGTAGCTAAAGGACTGCGCCTCGGTCTCACCGTTCGTTACGTCGATGTCGGCCAGGGTGTAGCCGCTCATATCGATCGCTGTCGAGCCGGCGTTGTAGATCTCGATGAGTTCATTGTTGATCGGGCTGCCACTCTCGCGGTCGGCCCAAAGGACCTCGTTGAAGATCAGGTTCCCGACCTCGGGTGAAGCGGTGTAGCGAGGGGTCACAACCACGGTGATGATGGCGGTGTCGGCTTGGCCGGAATCGTCGGTGACCTCGACCTCCAGAGCGAAGTCACTGCCGAACACCACATCGTCGGCATCGGAGAGTCGAAGAACGGTCGACAGCGTTGCACTACTTGAGTCGATCGTGAATGGCAGGGTTCCGTCAGAGTCGGCGTCGGTGTTTCCGCTGATGATGGCAATGGTGTGGTTCGACGAGTCTTCGTCTGTCCAGTTCACCATTCCCAAAGCAAAGGCACCCGCTTGCGTTTCTGAGATGCTGAGGGTTCCCGGAGTTACGACCGGGGCTTCGAGCTCATCAATGATCGAGATAGTGATGTTGTCGGTCGCCGTGAGCGCCGGAGTGCCGTCATCGGTCGCCGTGATAGTGATTGGGTAACCCGAATGTGTTTCGAAGTTGACGGTCCCGGTCAGGGTGATAGCACCCGTTGTTGGGTTGATGGTGAACGGCCCGGTCGCCGGACTCATCGTGAAGGTGATGCCGCCTTCGGGGTCTGTGGCTACCGTGCCTGTTGTGGCCGGCGTTCCGGTGTGCGAGTTCTCGGGAATGGCGACGACATAGCCGGTCTCAAAGACCGGTGGTTCATTTACCGGGGTAAGGAACACCTGCACCTCGACCGGCACGGTGTTTACGCCATCGGAGACATTCACGACCCCGGTTTCTCCGTTCGAGAAACTCCCAGGGCTATCGAGATCGAGGAGAGTCGAATCATCCACGATGATCTCACCGGTAGCGGAATCGATACTGAGGTACGTGGCCGTGCCGACTGGGGTGAAGGTATGGCTGGTGTCGTCGGAGTCGGTGACCGTGACGAATTCGCCGGTTGGCCCGTTGGGGTGGTGCTCGAGCAGCGTGATCACGATGGGGTCAGCCGTGGGCACGGGAGGGTTATTGAACGGGGTGACGGTGATGTTGAGAACGCCGTTGGCGGGGAGACCCTGGCTGTCGGTGATCTCGTAGACGATGGTGTCTGATGCGGTTTCACTACCGTCGTGCGTGTAGGTGATCGAGGTGCCAGAGCTGGTGGTGCTTGTCGAGAACGCTCCGGGGCTGGTAATCGAAGTCACGGCGAATGTGTCGCCGGCGTCCGGGTCGATATGTTGCGAAGCGATGTCGATGACGACGAATCCGCCCTCGATGACGGTGGCATTTGAGACGCCGTTCGACGGTGCTTCGTTGACATTGTTGATCGTGACCGTCACAGGAACTGTTGTTTGCAGTCCAGCCGGGTCGGTGATGGTGATGGAGAGCGAGAACGCTTGGTCGCTTTCGAAGTCGATCGGGTTGGTGGTGGCGAGTTCGCCTGCGGGCGAGATGCTGAGTTGACCGGCCGGGTCTCCGGTGGCGATGGCATAGGTAAGTGCGTCACCGTCAGGGTCGGTGGTGGCAAGGCTTCCCAATGGGGACGATGGTTGGTTCTCGTCGATGGAGAAAGACTTTGCGCCGGGCGAGAGCGGGTTCTCGTTGACGTCGTTGATCGTGACGACAACCGGGTAGGAGACCACCAACCCATCCGGGTCGGTGGCGGTGACCGTGAGGCTAACGATCGGGGTGCTCTCGTGATCAAACGACGATGTTGTGAAGATATCGCCGCCCGGAGTGAGGAGAAGCCCGGTCGAGTCTCCGGCGGTGATGGCATAGGCGATGAGGTCGCCGTCGGGGTCGGTTGCGGCCACCGAACCGAGGCGACGAGCGGCTTGGTTCTCAGCGATGGCGAGTGATTGGGGCCCGGGCGAGATAGGTGTCTCGTTACGGTCGACGATCGTCACGGCCACTGGGACCACAATCGTCGCTCCGCTGGGGTCCGAGATTTCAACGACCAAACCGAATGCGGCTTGTGCCTCGTGGTCGGCTGGTCCTGTGGTGCTGATCTGGCCGGTCGACGATACCGAGAAGAGTCCGTTCGGGTCGCCCGTGATGATCGCATAGGTGAGTGCGTCGCCGTCAGGGTCGGTGGTGCTTACCGAACCGAGGAGCGTCGCTGTCAGGTTTTCTTCGATGCTCAACGTTTGAGGCGCTGGCGCCACGGGCGTTTCATTGATGTCGGTGATTGTTACGTTGACGGTGATGGGGTATGAAAGCCCGCCTGGATCGGTGGCCGTCACGGCAAGGGTGTAGCTCGGCACGGCCTCGAAGTTGAGGGCGGCACCGGGAGCCAACCTGATCAGACCACTCGCTTGGTCGATCGTAAACGGACCGGAGACCCCGACGATCCCGTAGCTGAGCACAGCGCCTTCGGGGTCGGTTGCAGTGACGGTGCCGACCGTGTCGCCCGAGGATGCGTTCTCCACGATTGACATCGACTGACTCTGGACGGCAACCGGTGCGAGGTTCGGGGGAACGGTCGTTGTCGTCGTCGTCGTCGTTGTCGTCGTGGCCGGCGTGGTCGTCGTGGTGGTAGGAACAGCGATGGGCGCCGCAGTTGTTGTTGTCGTGCTCGTGGTTGTTGTTGTCGCCGGGATGATTGTCACCTCAACGGTGGCCGTTGCAGTTCCGCCGCTGCCATCGGCTACGACGTAGGTGAACGAGTCGGTTCCGGCGCTCGAACCGTCGTGGGTGTATTCGACAGCTCCACTGAGAACGGCGAGCGTTCCGTTCGCCGCACCAGATGCGTCGATGACGGTAAGAGCTGCGCTGTCGACATCGGTATCGTTGCTCGTGAACTCACTTCCATCGATGACTGACGAGGTGCCGCCGTTCACGGTGATGGTGTCGTCGGATGCCTCCGGGGCGTCGTTGAGTGGCGCAACGGTGATGCTGATCGTGCCGGGGCTCGAGCTGGTCTTCCCATCGGTAACCGCGTAACGAAGAGTGGCCTCGGTGGTCTCGGAGCCATCGTGACTAAAGACGATCGAGCGGCCGACGACCTCTGCTTTGCCGTTGGTGACGCTGTCTTGGTCGAGGAAAATATTGAGCGCATCGCCGTCGCCATCCGACGCCTGAAGAAGTCCAGCGGTTGTTCCGCCGGCTTGGGCGATGACCCCGCCACCGGGTAGTTCGGTTGCGCCGTTGATTGCAGTTCCGCCCTCGGAGGCTGGGATGGCTTCGTCGGGAAGCGAAAGAGTGATCGTTCCAGCTTCGTTGACTCGAGCCGACTGGTTCGGGCTTTCCGGACGGCTCTCGACGCCGGCAATGGAGATGCTGATGGTCTCCTGGACACAGTCATTCGCTGCAGCACATATTTCGACGATTATCGAGTCGTCGCCAACGAAACCTGGATCGGGGTCGTACTCGTAGTCAAAGGTCGTCGTGTCGGACTGACGATCTTGACTCATCCGTATCCCGTCAGGGATCGTGCCGTTCTCTGGGGCGCTGACGATGGTGATTGTTAGTTGGCCGTCACCGGTCGCGGTAATGAGGCCCGAAATTTCGCGGTCATCCTCGCTGGCTTCGATATCGTCGGCCCGAACAATCTCGACGGGCGTGGCGAAGGCAAGCTGCGGTTCGGGGTCGGAGCTCACCGGGACGCCAGCACCGGAGGCCACACCGGCAACGGTGACGGCTACAGCGCTGACGAAGGAACCGACCTGGGTCACGACCTGCGTCGCTGCCGGAGTCGCTGCGGTCCCTAACGGAACGTTGCGGATTCCGGGGAGGCCAGCAAGCCAAGCCAATGGGCCGGTGGCTCGACGCAGATCGCCAAGACCAATGTTGAGGAACGCACGAGCAACCTCGGGGTCAAATTGGGACCCGGCGTTGTTGGCGATTTCCTCGCGAGCGATTTCTGGTGGCAGGGCCTTCTTGTACGAGCGGGTGCTCGTCATAACGTCGTAGGCGTCGGCGACTGCGACGATGCGGGCAGCGAGGGGGATGTCCTTGCCGGCGAGACCAAGCGGGTAGCCGCCGCCATCCCATCGCTCATGGTGACCATCGGCAGCATGGCGCCACTCGCCAAGCCAGTCGGCGATTGGTTCGAGGTGGGGAATTGCCGCAGCCGGGTGACCCTGAAGAATTTTCCATTCCTCGGCATCAGGACGGCCTGGTTTGTTCAGGATTTCCGTTGGGACCGAAAGCTTGCCCATGTCGTGAAGCAGGGCGCCCCAGCGAAGCTTGCCTGCATCTTCGGCATCGAGTTCAAGTTCTTCAGCGAGCAGGTCGGTGTAGGCGCGCACCCGCTCGGCGTGCCCGCGTGTCATTTTGTCGTGCTTCGAAAGCACGCCGATCATGTCGATCATCTGTGCAGCGATTGAGTCGTTACCGTCAAGGGCTGCGCCGCCGTCTTGGATTGCCTTCAGCCGTTTCTTGGTTTTCGTTGTTGTGCCTGTTCGAAGTGCGGTGGAGAAACGACTAGGCGCTTGGTCGGGGAAGATGAGGCTCAGCCGCATCAGCATTGCGAGTGGGGTGAGTTTCTTCGTGAGCTTCTCGAGGACACGGGTGAGGATGGTGGCGACTACGGCGAGTCCGACCCACCAGACCCACTTATTGAGCCCGAAATACTCCGGCGGAAATTCGTGGGAAACCCAGAAGCCGAAAAGAAGCGAGCCGAGAAGTGGAAGAAGCCAAAGCACCACGCGAATGGCGCGCGCCAGTGCCGGACGCCCATCCCATGATTCGGAATCGGTGCCCTTGTCAGCGCTCGCGTAGTCCATCTGGGTTGGCCCAGACGTAATTGGCATAATTCCCGTATCGACCAGTAAGACGCTGAGCATGAGCCAAAATTGGTGTCATTTGAACAATCGCTAACGTCGATCACTTTCGCCTACGATTCCTTTGATGAGCGACGACACGATCACTAGCGCCACAAGCCTTTGGGCACTTCTCGAAGAACGAGTGCTTCGCACCCCTGACCGCTCCATGCTGATCGACCCAGCAACCGATCGAACCGTCACGTTCGGCGATTTCAAAGCGTGGGCCGAACGGGTCGCCGCTGGGTTCGCTGAACTGGGCATAGAAGAGGACAGCTCGGTGACATGGGTGTTGCCGACTCGGATCGAGACCGTGGTGGCGTCGTTTGCTCTGAGCCGACTCGGAGCGGTGCAAAATCCGATCATCCATATCTACCGCGACAAAGAAGTTGGCTTCTGTATCCGTCAGACCGCTGCTGAAATGGTGTTGGTTCCGGGCACATGGGCCGGCTTTGATTACACCGAAATGGTCGAGCGGGTTACCGCTGAGGCTGGTTTGTCGCCAATTATTCTCAACGCGTACGACACACTCCCCGAGGGAGACCCCACCACGCTGCCGGCCTTTCGCGACGCAGAAGGCCCGGCGCCAACCCGTTGGATCTACTACACGTCGGGCACCACAAGTGACCCGAAAGGCGTCCGGCATAGCGACGCAACGCTCATTGCTGGCGGGCTTGGTCTTGCCGACTCGCTTGCCATGTCGGGCGACGACGTCGGCTCAATAGCGTTTCCCTACGCCCACATCGGTGGACCCGACTATATGGTCACGATGCTTAGTTCGGGATTCCCCGCATTGTTGATTGAGAAGTTCATTCTTGACGATGTCATCGAGGCGCTCAACACCTATGGCGCCACTATGGCCGGAGGCAGCACCGCGTTCTACACGATGTTTCTCAACGAGCAGCGCAAGAACCCCAACACGCCCCTTATTCCGAGCCTGCGTCTCCTGTCGGGTGGTGGCGCTCCAAAGCCGCCCGAGGTGTATTACGAAGTAAAGGCCGAGATGGGCATCCCCGTGTCGCATGGCTATGGCATGACGGAATGTCCAATGATCGCTCAGGGCTCACCGAGCGATACCGACGAGCAGTTGGCGAACACCGAAGGCCACACCGTCATTGGTTGCGAGGTGTCGGTGGTGGGTGACGATGGAGCCGATGTTGCCGCGGGCGAGGTCGGAGAAATTCGTGTCACCGGACCAATGGTGTTTCAGGGTTACACCGACGAGTCGCTCATGGCCTCGGCGTTTGACGACAAGGGAAGATTTCGAACTGGCGATTTGGGCGTGATGACCGCCGACGGGCATGTCACTCTGACTGGTCGATTGAAGGACGTCATCATTCGCAAGGGCGAGAACATCTCGGCGAAAGAGGTCGAGGATGTCTTGTACACCCACGCTTCAGTTGGTGCGGTCGCCGTCATCGGCCTTGCCGACGCCGACCGAGGCGAACGAGTGTGTGCCGTGGTCGAAACCGCACCCGGTGCCGACCCGCTGACGCTTGAGGCAATGGTGGCTGCGTGCGAGGTGGCGGGGCTGATGAGGCAGAAAGTCCCCGAGCAGTTGGTGCTCAAGGATGTTCTTCCCCGCAACGCCACCATGAAAATTCTGAAGCACGAGCTACGTGCCGAACTCGATCAGCAGCCCTGGCCCTAATCGGGTTGGCGGTGCATAAGGGCGGAGCGCTGCGCCCGACAGACGACTTCGTCGCGTTGGTTGATCGCCCGATGCTCGAATGTGGTGATGCCCGCCGAGGGCCTCGACGACGAAGCCCGGCTCCCGATGACTTCGGTCTGGGCGCGAATGGTGTCGCCGATAAACACGGGCTTCTGGAACAGCGTCTCGGAGAAACCGAGGTTGGCGACGGTTGTGCCATGGGTGAGTTCTTGGACGGTCATGCCGACCAAGAGCGCCAGCGTGAACATGCTGTTGACGAGGATCTGGCCGAATTCGGTGTCGGCCGCGAACTCGGCATCGAGGTGCAGCGGCTGAGGGTTGTGGGTCATCGTTGTGAACAACAGGTTGTCGGTTTCGGTGACCGTGCGTCGAAGCGCGTGTTCGACCACCATCCCAACCTCGAGTTGCTCGAACCACATACCGGTGTGTGGTGCCTTCATTTTGGCTCTGCCTCTTCTTCTTCTTCTAAAGGGGTAGGGGTAGGGGTAGGGGCCTGTGAGTCTTCGGCCAGGATCGACCGTGATCGGCGTACCAACGCCTCGTCGATCATTTGTCCTTCAAACGCGATCGAGGCGTTGCCTTGTGCGAGGGCGTCGTCGTAGGCGGCGACGAGCTTCTTGGCGTGTTCTCTCTCGGCTTCGCTCGGTGTGAATGCCGCATTCGCGAGCGCGACCTGCGCCGGGTGTATGCAGAGCTTGCCTTCAAGTCCAAGTGACTTTGCGAAGGCGGCTTCTTCGGTGAACCGTTCGGCATCGCCAAAGTCGGCCACGATCTGGTCGATGGCAGCTGTCCCGGTGATGCGGGCTGCAAGCGCCACCGCGCTGCGAGCGAAGAGGACCTCGTCGTTTGTGCGCGTGCGGATACCGCCCATGTCGGCGATGAAATCTTCGGCGCCAAAATACGCAGAAGAAACGCGAGGGTGATCGAGAATCTCGACAGCCTGGTGAACCCCAAGGCCAGTTTCGAGTCCGGCCATTATTTGAAGCTGGTTAAGGCCTCGCTTGTCGAGTTGTGCGATGACCGCTGCAACATGCTCGGCCGATTCGAGTTTGGGAACCGCGACACCGACAGCGCCGATGGGCACTCCCTCGAAGTCTGCTTCGAAGTGGGCCGATACGACGGCGTTGATACGAACGAACACCGCAGGGGCATCGGGCAGTGCGGCCAGTTCGGCACCAACCTCGCTCGAAACGGTGCGAGCTTCGGCCTTATGGGTGTCGGGAACAGCATCTTCGAGGTCAAGTACCGCCACGTCGGGATTCGACCGCGGGAGCTTGCGAAGGATGTCGGGTTTGTTGCCAGGAGCGAAAAGCACGCTACGAAAATGAGTCTGCACGATGCACTTCTTAGCCCTAACAACGTGGTTGAGGCTTGATGCAGCCGCCGAATTGCCGATGTTTTGGTATGGCTGCCTTTGAGACGACGACTGAAGTTGATGCCGCGGCATCGTACGTATTTGGCGAGATCGCCGACTACACCAAAGCTGAGCTCTGGAATCCGGCATACGTCTCGGTGGAGCAGACCGGTGGGGAAGGCCCGGGCATCGGCGCAAAGTATGCGGTGATCTTCACGTTTTACGGCCGCCAGTTCGATCTTGAATACGAGGTCATCGAGTTCGAATCCCGGCAACGCATTGTCCTCGAAGCAACAAGTCGACGCGTGAAGGCTCGCGATGAGATCGTGGTGAAACAAAACGGAGCCGGCTCGTTAGTGCATCGCTCGGCCGAGTTCGCGTTCACCGGGCCGCTCCGTGTCCTTGACGGGGGGCTGCAGGTGGCGTTCGAGAGTATGTCGAAACGGGCTGCGGTAAATATGGGCGAACAGTTACTGGCCGCTTAGCGCATCCGAATCAGACTCGACGTCTCTACACTCTGCATCGTGCGGATCGAACCCATTTCTCCTGAACCGCGCGGCGCCGTCAACCTGCCTGTCATGCTTCAGGACTGGAACAACTTGGGGTTTGTGCACTGGTCGTACCCCGCAGAGGTCGTACAGGCATTGCTGCCGCAGAACTTGAAGGTTGACACCTTCGGTGGACAAGCATGGGTTGGGCTCATTGGTTTTTCGATGGAGAACATCGTGACCCCCAGAGGGTTGTCGGCCGGGCCGCTGTCGAACTTCCCCGAAATTAACGTGCGGAAGTACGTTGTCGACCCCAACGGGCGTCGCAACGTCTGGTTCTTTTCGCTCGATATCAATCGCTACGCCCCGGTGGCCGTGGCCCAGACGCTCTTCGGGTTGCCATACCGCTGGGGGAAGTGCTCGACCGAGCGCGACGGAGACTCGTGGGTGTACGCAGTAAAGCGCCGGTCGTGGGGGAGGGCATCTACCCGGTTCGTTGTCGAGCCTGGCGCGCCTATCGCCCCAGGTGATGAGACCTCACTCGACCTGTTTCTCACCGCGCGGTGGCGAATGTCGACGGTGTGGCGGAAGCAACTTTTCCACGGAACTGTCGATCACCCCCGGTGGCCGTTGCGGCGCGCCACGTTGGTATCGATCAACGACACGCTGCTGACCCATGCTGGTTTACCGCGCGCTGCTGGTGAACCAGTCGTTCACGCGAGCGCCGGGGTCCCGGTAAAAATTGGCCGACTACGCCGAGTCGACGGCTGACACATCGGCGAGATCGATCTCGGCCCAATCCTCGGGTTCGAGGTCAGTGCGAACAATCATCACCGGGCATGAAGCGTGTTGCGCTATCTGCTGGCTGACCGACCCGAGTCGGAGACCCCGGAAACCGCCGCGGCCTCGGTTTCCAACAACGAGCATGTCGGCGCCTTCGGAGACCCGGACCAACACGTCGGCGGCGCGGCCGCGGGCAATGGTCTGAGACACAGAAATGCCAGCGGCATCGATTCGGTCTTGCACCGAAGCCACGACATCGCTTTGAAGTTTTTGGACTTCGCGTTCGATGTCGGGTGGTGTGAGGGGTACAAAGCCGAGGTCGGGAGCTGCCGGAATGTACGTGGGTGCGTACGCGGTGACTACCTCGATGTGGGCGTTGCGATATTTCGCCTCGCAGATCGCCCAACGAAGCGCTTTGCGCGCCCCGCCCGAGCCTTCGACACCAACAACAATGCGGTGTTGACGATCTTCAACCATAGGAAACTCCTGACCAGTGACGATGGTCACATGGTAGCAGGGGTTCCTGGGTTTAGGTAAGGGCGCCTTCGACCTTTGAGAGAGCGTCTTCTTCGGGTACGTCGAGCGCAAAGCTGAGCTCGGAAACCAAGACGCTACGCGCCTTGGTGAAGAGTGACTTCTCGCCAGCAGATAGGCCCTTTTCGGCATCGCGCAGGGCAAGGTTTCGAACAACCTCGGCTACCTGGTAGACGTCGCCGGACTTGAGCTTTTCTTGGTGGTTCTTGAACCGGCGGCTCCAGTTTGCCGGCTCGCGAACGTCGCGCTTTTGAAGCACCTCGAAGAGGTCTTCGACATCTTCGGTGCTGATCGGCCAGCGCATGCCGACTTCTTCGGCCTTATCGACGGGAACCGAAAGAACCATTTCGCCGTGCGCCATGCGCAGGACGAGGTATTCCTTCTCTTCGCCGAAGGCTTTCTTCTTTTCTTTCTTCTCGACAATCGCTGCACCATGGTGCGGGTAGACGACTCGGTCGCCTGCTTTGAACGTCAAAATATCTCCAGGGATCAATGCTTAGAACTCGAAGGCAGTTACCTATCGTGACACTCATGGGAGCGTTTCGACAAAGTGACGACACGAGTTCTTTTGGGGGTTCTAAGCCAAACTAGTCGTTTTCGAACGCCAATCGGTGGCGCGGGTCAGCCGATTTCGAGCTGGGTGCCGGTGCTGCGGAGCGCCTGGGTCGTTCGGCCCAGTGACTCGGCCTGCGAACCTTCGCTGGTCCCCGACACAACACGAATCACATGACCGTTTGTGCGATCGACCCAAGTGGGTATGGCTCGAACGTTCGTCACGCTGAAGCCACCGGCATCGTTCGCAGCGACTTCGAACAAAAGAATCGCACCATCTTGGGTGCTCGCCGGGCAGGGACTACAAGTTTCGGCGGACTGGTTCGACAGGAAGTTCCCTAAGCCGTAGGCCACGTACTCGCCCGAGTACTCGGTGACTTGTTGGACGACATGGGCGTGGTGACCAATCACCAGGTCGACGTTGTCCGAAGCGATGAGCTGCGGCCCGAGTTCGGCCTGCTGGTCGGTGAGCTCAGTCGTGTACTCGACCCCCCAATGCGTGCTCACAACAACAAAGTCGGCTCCCTGGCTCTTCAGCGATGCAGCATCGGCCTCGATGGCACCGGCATCGATGATGTTGGTGAGCTCGGCGTTGCGACCGGATGGCTCGAGGCCGTTGAGGCCATAAGTGTAGGAGAGGTGCCCGATGCTGAGATCTCTCACTTTGTAGATCGCCGAGCGGCCTCGAGATTCGTCGGGGCCAGCGATGCCAGCGATGCCGAGCCCCACGCGGGAAAGTTCGGCGAAAGTGCTCCGCGCCCCGGCCTCTCCGGCATCGAGTGAATGGTTGGATGCAACCGAACAGCCGTCGAAACCGGCATCGCTGATGCCGTCGGCGAGCTGCGATGGCACCAGGAACGCCGGGTAGTACGACAGCGAAGAGTTATCCGAGGAGATCGGGGTCTCGAGGTGACAAAGGGCCAGATCGGCTCCCTGAAGAATCGGCGCAACATCGGCGAACTGCGGAGCGAAATCGTACCCATCGGCTGTCTGGGCGTTCCCCGCCACCGACTCATGGACTAAGAGGTCGCCGGTGAACGCGAGAGTCACCGACGAAGAGTCGCCGACAGGGGCGCTCGGAACCTCGCCGGATTGGGCAGCGTCGTCGGCGGAATCGGCATCTGCGGCGCCGTCTGCTGGGGCTTCGTCGTCGGTGTCTGATGTCCCAGCGTTGGTGTTGCCCGACCCAGCAGCGGGTGCGCCGATGTCGACAGCCGTGACGCCAGGGATTCCGCCGGAGGATGGGCGAACGACCATTGCGGTGACAAAGAGGGCGACCGCTATGAAGAAGATCCCCCATGCGGCTACTCGGTCATAGGGGAGAGGCCGAGGTGCACGATCTTGCGATTTAGGGCTCACGCCACTGTTCTCTCGGTCTCCCATACCTCGAAAGCTATCTAGAGAGCAGAACGAATGGGGGTACCCGGCATGACAGATCGGTCGAGGCCGTCAGGGGAGAGCACGATGGTGCCATCGACGAGTACCCACTGCATCCCGACCGAGGCTCGCTGCGGTTTGGCGATGGTCGATTTATCGATGATGGTGGCCGGGTCGAAAACGGAGATGTCGGCGTCGGCGCCCATTTGCATTCGGCCTTTGCGGCGCATTGCCGGTGCCGAGCCCTCGACGAGCTTGGCCGGCAGGATCGTGAGCTTCGCCAGACCCGACCGCATATCCATTACCTGAAGGTCACGAACGTACCGGCCAATGGTTTTGGAGAAGCAGCTGGTGCTGCGCGGATGGTTGTTGTGCGGCGGTTCCAAGATTGCGTCGCTGCCGACCATGAGCCAGGGCGTGCGAAGGGCGGTTTGGATGTCGTCTTCGGTCATCGTGAACGCTGCGGTCAATCGGTTGTCTTCAAACGCCTGCTGGTAGGTGCTGGCGGTGAGGCGATCGGCGGTGCCGGCCACTTGGAGTTGGTCGTAGCTGATGCCGTATTTCTCTTGCCAGTTGTCGTAGCGGGGCGAGCGCAGATAGGTGGCCCAGAACCGGTAGGGATAGATGCAAGCCGAGATGTCGAGGCCTTGGTTTCGGCCGCCCTCGAGCGTGGCGAGCGCTGCAGGCATGCGCCCGGTGCCGCCCGTACTGTTGATGTGTTCGACGTGAATTCGTGCGCCAGTGGTTTCGGCGACGCGAACGACCTCGCTCATTGCTTCGGCCTGGGTGCCCGGCTCAAAGTCGTCGGAGTAGCGGGCGTGCACACACAGGGGTATGCCTAGCTCCTGGGCGAGCCGTGCATGAGCAACGACCTCGATCTCGGTGGCCCCAGGTGCGTACTCGGGTTGCATATGTATGCCAATGAGGCCTGCTTCAATGTCATTTCGTGCTGCGCCGACAATGGCGTCGAGTTCTGAACTCGAGGCCTCGTCGAAGACGCCGAGCGACGATGTCGCGTTCCGGACCTTGTCGTTGTCGGAAGCGCCGCCGTAGTGCACGGGCGAGCCTCCGAGTTCTTCGACCTGCCGGAAAAAGGTTTGGCCGGGAACATCGACACCGTGCATACACAGGTTGGTCGTTACCCCGTCCTGGATTTTGAACCACTCGCCGTACCCGTTGGGGTTATAGCTGAGGATGTCGATGAATCCGGGGGCAACGACGAGGCCGGTGGCATCGATGCGGGCGTTGCTGCTTTGAAGGGGTTGCAGGCTAATCGCGGTGATGGTTTTGCCGTCGATGCCGACGTCGGCGATGGCATCGAAACCGCTTTCGGGGTCGATAACTCGACCGCCCGAGATCACCCGGTCATAGATATGGGTGTCTTCGGGTGGGGCTTCGTCGGCGATCGAGGGTGGATCGGTGGAAACCGTGGGCGGAAGCGTCGTCGACACCCGATCGCCAGCGAGCGCATCGGCCGATGCTCCCGGGGTGGTCACGAAGTCGGCGGGAGTTGCTCCCAACTGGCGAAGCATCGCGAGGTTCGCAGCGCCAAACCCCATGCCGAACAGCACCTTGCGCCGGTCGACCGCTGGTTTGGTGGGGCGCGGGCGCGTCACCGCCGGAGGCTGTTCCTCGTCAGATTTTCCGCGCTCTTCCATTCAGTACCAAGTTAGCGTCGGTGCCGCCGTTACTGGAGGCATGGGTTCCGAAGATAGGGGTTTCGAAGATAGGGGGTTCGAAGAGCTAGACGGCCTTGAGGTCGTCCATGATGTCGAGC